>VZRL01000238.1:875094-954515 GCA_013397895.1 Origma solitaria | reverse complement strand
TGTGTTAACGATGTCAACGAGCTAATAAATTCTTTACGATTTAAACAGTGAGAGTTTCTTTCTCACAGTCCCCATGGCTTGTGAGCAGCAGGCTGGACACTGCTGAGCCCCCACTGTGCCACCTCTGACCCCCTCTGCTTATCTTGCAGTTTTCCATTATTTTCTGGAAAAGCTCGGATCCCCGTGGAGAAATGTGGGTACAACAGGGGGGAATGGTTTTAAACAGGAAGAATAGGTTTAGACTGGATATTAAGATGAAATTCTTCCCTGTGAGGGTGGTGAGACGCTGGCCCAGATTGCCCAGAAAATCTAAAAATGCCTCATTCCCAGAAATGTTCGAGGCTGGAATTGGCTCTGAGCAACCTGGTCTAGTGGAAGCTGTTTCTGTCCATGGCAGGGGTTGGAAGTGGATGATCTTTAAGGTCCCTCCAAGCCCAAACCATTCCATTATTCTATTAAATGATCCTTAGCAAATTAAACATGGAAATCAGATCCTATTTTCCATCTTAGCAGGGAAGAACTCTATGCATTTGAAACTCATAGTTTCCTTGCTTGCTTTTTTCTTTTTTTTTGTTTTTCCCGATCTAAACAGTCCCAGCTCATTCATTCTTTTTCCATGCATTTTTCAGGCAGGTTTTGTGTTCCTCTGGACCTGTTGTGATAGGCTTTGCTGTGTCTTGCCCAGCTGGACACAGTAACCAAGCTGAGGTTCCTCCAGTGCAAAACAGAAGGAAGATTCCTTTTCCAGGGTCATATTCTGGCAATAGAAAGCGCACGTTTTCAGCAGGGCTTCATCCTGTGGCTTTGCTGCTGTGGGCAGTCTGGGTTGCTGAGAAGCAAACCTTGTTTGTGTGTGCAGCTGGGGCTCTCTGGGATCTTCCACAGCTTGTTCCTCAAGGTAGGCCCTGGGACAAAGCATCTTGTGACAGAAACAAAGGCTTCCAGAGGGAAGGCACACAGTGCCATATTCTCCTGGCAATGCTTGCCCGTCTCTTGAAGTGACTGCTTGAAACTGCTGTTCTGTAATGTTTTTCCATTGCTGTGTTTGGATGATAACCTTTGATTTACTTTCAACCAATTTCTTTTGAAGAGCGCTCCAGAGACGAGCTCTGTGATTTATTTTTTCCGGCTCTCCTGAATTTGTACCAGAGATTTTTTGTTTGCTTGCTTGTTTTCCCCCAGAAGGTAGCTGGCAGCTGCAGGAACATGCTCATGCAGAGGGTGCTTTTGTGGCCAGACACTAAACACACAAATGACCAGGCTGCAGATCTTCAAAAAAGCATCCAGCAGCATGAAAAAAACCGTGCTGGAGGCAAACAGCAGGCACTGCTAGACCATTGCCTCCAAATCTTTGATTAGTCACATTTAATGGGATTTCTTCTCATGCTTTTGAGCTGCTCAGCAATGCTGGAGTTTGACCAGCATTCATGGTCACCTATTACTGGCTCCAGCCAACCTCCATACAGTCACTGAATGTTTATTTGTGTCTCCTTGATAGATGTCAGGCTCAATTTAAGATACTGCTCTCAGAATTTCCTGGTATGGGATCACTTGGATCGAGCACTGGGAAAGATCGCATACTTCTACTTGTTCAGTCCTGATTTTGATCAGGAGAAGAGTTGATGTCATTGCATCATTCCTAAGGCTCACCCTCCCTTTTGGCATTTTTGGTTTTTCTTGGCTTTTTTTTTTTTTATTATTTAAGAGTATAAAGCAATTTGACACAACAGGCTGTGCTTTGTTGGTTCTTATTTTTGCATCTTGCAATGTGACAATATCTGTAATAAACACAGGCTGGGATTGCTTGTGGAGAATTTACCCTCATTTTGAATAGATCTTTTCCTTTTCCTCCAAAGAAGTCTAAAACCTGCCATATTAAAAATAATAGAAATGCATTTCCCCTCACATAAAATATTCAAAGCAGTTTGATGGGTTTTATTGTTTAATAAATAGTTTGCACTCCCAAGGCTCTTTCCAGCAGGGAACACAAGCACTTCGCAATCCTTTCTGGTGTCTGGCCATGCAAGTCGCCTCCAGCAAAGAGAGTTCCTAATTCGCAAAGTCCCTCCCGACGATGCGCGATTGTCAACCCCAGCCCCGCGCTCTGATCGCGGCTGGCATGAGCTGGCCCTGCTGTGTTCGAGCTGCAGGGAATTCAGACATTTCCATACCCACGGAATCTCTGGGTGCTTCCTGCTGCAGACAGCAGCCTGTTAAAAGCTGGACCTGCTCCACGCACCAAGAAGGAACTGGGGATTTCTAAGAGCAGCCTCATTGATTTATGCCACTGAAGGATGTTATAGCTGTGTGTGTTATAGCTGCTCATTTACTCACCTCCCCCAGACCACAGGACATGAGGTTTTTCCATGTTTCCCCTTGTCCAGCTGGGAATTGAGGCCCAGAGAGAGCAGGGGCTGCTTGAGAGCCCGAGGCAGAGGCAGGAAGGCACGGAGGTGTGCTGGCACCACGGCCCCATCCCTGCTCCTGCTTCTCGCTCACGTTCCCCTGAGCTCTGCAGCCCTGTGACAAGTGACATTTAGCAAATCATGTCAAGCTGAGGATTTGTTGATATGATTCTTTTGGCTTGATGGGAGGGGGTGGGGAGGAGGAGGAGGAAGCCTCTTGATCGACAAGAAGAACCAGGAAGAAAAACTCTCCCAGACCTTTTCTTCAGCAGCAAATACTTGCAAAAGCAATAGAGCTGTGCAGGGGAATTTGGGGCTCTGCTGAGTTTTCTCCGCTTCTGCAGCTTCATGGCAGTGTTGCTGTGGGTCACAGATGATTATTTACAATATTTTGGTAGCCTTGCCTCTTCTCCTTAGTGCAGTGCAGGTTATTTGGGATTGTTGAGGAGCAGCCCCTGCCAGCCCAGCCTGAGGACTGACCTCTGTGGTCCCACCATTCGTATCCACAGCCCTCGAGGGAACTTAGATTTCATAAGAACATGCTTAATATTCACTATTATGCAGTCAGTTTCTGGGGCCCTTTGTATCTATTTTCTGAGTCACATTACTCCTCTGGATGGCAAATCCAGGGCTCTCTCGGCCCACAGCCTGTGGCATCCTTTAGCTGGTTGTTTATGGGTGATAGCTGCTGAGGAAGGGGGGGTAAGTGGTGATCTCAGCTCATGGAGCTAAGGGAATGGGGTGTTTGAGAGACTGCTGTAATGAGAAGTGAGTGAAAATGGCAGCAGGGAATAGATTCTTAATTTAAATAATGAGCGCCCTTTGTTGCCTGACAGATGGTCATTTTCTGAGAAATGCAAAGTCTCTTTGGAGGGGTCAGATTGCTTGTATTTACATGGAATAATGAGGGAGAGGCACCGGTCCCAACACATGCTGTGTTTTTCACATTTTTCCAGGGATATTCCCAGCTGTCTTTGAAAAGAGCAGATCTGATCCTTTGCGAACCTTGTGTGAATCTGACCACGCGTTATTGCACGAGGAAATCAAACAGTGACAGGAGCGTCTCTGATACCCAGGCAGCTATTATAATGCCCTTTAAGCATCTTTAGTTGCTAGAAAGTAAGCTTGATACTGATGCCAGAAAACATCTTGGGCCTGAATGTGCCTTTACTTGTGCAGGGCTGGCTGCAATCCAATATCCAGAGATCTGCACGCTGGTGGCGTCCCCCGGGTTTAACACGTGGGGAGGCAGATGGATGGCAAAGAACTTGCTTGGGGTAGGGCACCCTCCTGCACACTTCCTCCTTTGCTGCACCCACTTTCAATGGAAAGACTAAAGATCAGGCACCCAGTACTCTGTTTTAGACATTATTTATTCCACCTGTTCTGATGGTGGGCAGCAGGGGTTAGAGAGCAGGAGGGGGTTTTGGGTGTACCAGGAACTCCTTGCTGTTTCATGATATTTTAACCGGGGTGGGGCAGCCCTGTTGGGCATCGTGACTGCTCTGGCTGAGGTGTCTCTGTCATCCTTCTGCTCCTCTGGGGTGTGCAGGCGCTTGCTGTCTCACCAAACAGAGCAGAAAGGGAAGCAGCTTGTCCCAAGCCAGGAGACAAAGCTCCTGACTGTTGATGGCTGATTTTCCTTCCACGTTCAAGAACCATGTAGCTGCCTGGTCAAGGTCAATATTTTGTGTACACAAGCATTCTAAAGAGGTACAACACAAAGCAACCTTTGAAGGAGAAGTTTGACCACCCTTGAGCACCCACACAGGATTAATGACAATTGGTGGCCTTAGCAAGGCTCTCTGACTGCTCATCAGTCTCCATTTAGGCTGATGTTTTAGCCCAAGTAAGGCCCTTACAGTCCCATTAAGCTTCTCCCAAAACAGGAAGGAAAACAAACACTGGTCTTGAACCAAAACCTTTCTCAATGGCACAGACTGTACTTGGTTGTTTGGTTTCTGCCTTTTCCTGTATGTGGGTCCCCATTCTGCCCTATTTCTTCCAATGCCAAAGAAGGATGAAGACTTTCTGTGGGTGAGGGTGCAGTGATGACAGTGTCCCAGAGAAGGGAGAATTCAGCTTGCAGATAGCAAAACAGCTCTTCTCTGTGCTCCCTTTGGCAGTGTAGGGATAGGTTTTGCTGTCACATATTAAAAAGGCTAAAAATCCCCTAACACCTTCCTAGCCTCCTGATTCTGAAAGTCTATAAAGTGCATACAAGTTTGAAAACACTAAAGGCAGTGACTTTAGTTGCTCAGCAGCTGAGCGGTGCTCCCATAAAATTCAGCAGTTTTGTACATCCTCACCATGTGTTCTTTAATCTCTGGGTTAGCAGTGTGTTTGGAAGAAGCCAAGGCAATCAACACCCATTTTTCACAGTGAATCAACTGCTGGTGTCAAATTCTGGTCTGTGCTTTGTGCCAGAAAAGGCTTGTTGTCACCTAAATTCAGAGTATGCCACGTCAGGCTGCAAAATCCCTTGTTTCCTGGACATGGCCCTAAATTATATATTCCCTGTCAACCCTTGGAGACTCAAACCAAAATTGTATTGACAGGGCTTTTTCCCCCTTTTGGTTAATTCCTCTCCAAAGGTGGTTGCCTGCTGTTTTCCATATACCCTGTGCTCAGACTGACAGAAAACAGATTTGGGCAGCATGGTGCCCCTGTCAAGGCTTTTGCCATTCTGTTGCCAAGGGCTCTGTGCATCTGGGAGGGAGTTCCTGAGGACCGCAAATCGCTGGAGAGTTTGCAGAACACTGGCCTGACCTCCATGGTTTCCTGGCAGCATGTGGAGGCACTGGCTTTGCTCTGGCATGGATAAGCTGTTAGATACAAAATATTTGTATTTATACCCAGCTTATAAAATATTTTCTTCTAAAAAGCGTGTTTTATCTCATCGACCTGTGGAGAACCAAACAAGTGTGTTTAGCAGTGGCATCCATGTGCACTGGACTTATTTGCTGGGCTGGGAAGAAAAGGAGGAAGAGAGGAGTGGCAGAGCAGTTGACAGAGTGTAGCATTGGCAGGGAGCGAAACCTATAACCAAAGCCAAAGCACAATTAATTCTGAAAGGTTAGTATTCTAAATTTAGCTTCAAAACTGCTAAAAGAAGATGGGTAAGTGACACAACTGGTCAGTGATCTCACAGGTGGTGAAAAATGTGTGGGAAGCCAAAAAATACATTCATGATCTTCTGCTCCCCAGCATCCATGCAGGCGGTATTTGTGCTCAGGGTGACAGCTGTGGGTACACAGGGTGGTGACACCCAGGGCTGACCCACAGGTGATGCTCCTAAAGAACGTGCCCAGCTCTGCTGTGCTGTGTGCGAGTGCAGATAATGCACCAAGGGCTTTCATTACACTTCCAAATATAAAGGAAACCTTCGTTTATCCATGCCTGGAGAATCAGAGACAAAATCAGCATCAAAGAGAGCCTCCTACTGAAAGCATTTGATGTTATAAAGGATAAAGAGTATCTGGCAGAGGCCTTAAAGGGGGAAAATCTGACAGGCACTCAAGTGCTACAAGCAGTGCAGCCTTGTAGCCTCCAGTTTAAACGCTCCAAGAGGACGATCATAATGCACAGGGGCATTCAGAGCATAAATTGATGTTTTGTCTTTGCCTTTTTTTTTACATTGCACTAAGAATTTGCCCTGCAGCTCCTGGATTAATTAAATGCTGACAGTCTAGTGGAACAGGAGCGGAGGCGCTCCCCTGCCCTTTGGATGTGCTGTGCAGAGTGGAGTACACGGTGCCCCTAGGAAACCAGCTTGTTCCATTAGGCAAAATCAATAAGGCAGAAATCACTGTGAAATTCTTCTATTAAATTACAAATAGACTAAACCCCTGCACCAGGTGACAGTGATCATTGCTTTTATGCCCAGGACAAATGCTTGTGGGAGCACTTTGGTCAAATGGGCAGGTGCACTTCTGCAAACATCAGCTTCAGGGCTGCTTCCTGTGGTGGCTGATTTTTCACTCCTTGGGCTATAAGAAAAAAACTTTATTTTTCCTCTGTGCCTATCAGCTGTTTTCTGGGGTACTTAGTGTAACTGGTGTACCTGCTCGTGCAAACATTTGCCATAAAAGATCATTTCATGCTTATAAGTTCATGTTCTCTCCCCAAGAACGTTGTCCTAAGTGTCTCATTTTCCTTGGCTGCAGCACAGAAGTTTCCTTATCGTGCCAGTTTTATCTCAGATCCAGCTTGGTGCCTTTTGCCATGGTTGGGCAGCTCAAAAACCTCTTCTGAAAGTGCCACCAGTGCCCAGGCACTGCCTGAGATGAAGCAGCAAACATGCCACAAATTTATTGTTGTTGAGAAGCCCAAAGTGACACATGGCCTGCCACCAACCTTTTTGTCAGTAATTTTTAAATATCACAGTACCAATTTTTGCAAACATGTCTTGGACTTTTTCTCAGCTGGGACAAAAATCATCAGGTCGATTATTCCTGGAGTGGTTGGACAGGGCTTTGATGATCCTGGGCTAGTGAAAGATGTCTCTGCTCAAGGCAAGGGCTTGGAACAAAGTGATCTTGAAGGTCTCTTCCAACCCAAACCGTTCTGTGGTCCTATGTCACAGGAAACCGTGTCTGTAAAAGCAAGAGCTTGGACACCAAGAGGTTTTGATGGGCTCTGAGACCTGCCAGGCCTTTCACCTTCTCTCACAAGTCCTGTCCCCAGCAGCTCAGGAGCTCGTAAAGCAGCAGATGCCACAGAACCTGATCTTCTTAGGACATGCAACACAGGGAAAAAATTGTGAGGAAATCTTGATCCTTATTAGTGTCATTTTCACAGACGATTAGTCTCCTGCTGCCCCAATCCTTAAAAAATTCATTTTGCCTCCTTAGATGAGCACTGGTTTTGCTTGTCCCTGGAGGGTGGGGCAGGGAACAGTGGAGCTCATCTGCAGCTCCTGGGGCACATATTGGGCTTTGGAAGAGGTGTGGGCAGGGATGAGGTTTCTTTGGTTGCATGGGAGAGTCTCTGTCTCCAGAAACCCTTAAGAACAGCCTGGATAAGGTCTGTCAGAAGCGTTTTCCAGGACTGACAGCCCGAGGAAAGGGTTAGGTCACTTCTCCTGGTCCTTCCCAGGATTATTTGTCATCAGTGCTGAAGGTCCTGTGCTGTGTTCCAAACAACTTGTTTTCTGGAGGTTTCCAGAATTAAAGCCCTCCTTGCAGTTCCTGGAAAAAAATGGCTTTTGGGAAACATATTTTGTTATGAGGGTCAGAGACTAACACCCTCCCAGCATCCATAGCAACCTGCCTTAAGAATCTCTGCTTGGAAATCTTGTAATCTTGCTTGGATGCTTTTTGAACAATTTCCAGGAATGTTCTGCTCTTTCCCATTCACAACTACTAAATATATGCTCTGTTTGGACTGCAGACCCCAGTCTATTTTTATATTTATTTCCAGCATATTTTAATTTTTCTACCCTGGGTAGAACAATTTGGTCTGTTCTTAAACCCAAGACCTTGGTGCCCCCTCTCCTGCCACTGCCTGATTTTGGCATCACTTACAAGGAGTTTATTATTCTGGAGTACTCTTGTGTGGACAAGGACTGTGCCAGCTTCTGACAGACTGGAGACAGACTTAAAACTGGGGAAAAATGGTCAGGAAAGAAAGGAAATCAGTTGTCCCTACACAAAGGAGTAATAAAGAGTACAGAAGTACTTTATCCTGTCTGTAAATGGTTAACTGAGTTTTGGAGCAGAAAATACTGCAATAGAGAAGTGAATTCCAACTTGAGCATTTCTCATTCCTCTGGGTTGAAATGGCCAAGGGTTTTCACGTGTAAGGCAGAAAACAAGTGGCTGCTTGCTTTCTTGTCCTCCCGTGTGCTCATATTTAGCAGGGCTTTATTTATTTGATTAGGTGTAAGGAATATGGACTCATTGTTTACACTGCATGGACAGGAATGGCAAAAAATAGATTTTTATCAGTGCTACTCTTGCCTTTGGTTGCTGTCCTGGCCTCTGGACTGTTTATTTCTGCATATGGTGACGATTTAAAGGTAGGGAGCAGGATTTGAGAAAATATTCTCAGGCATGTGGGTAGTGAAGGACTATTCAATTTGAGCTGCGTCTTGATTATGCTTATATATCTCCTTGTGACCTTGACATGGAAATTCCCGCTTTAAATAATGTTTATAAGTCTCCAGGGTCAAATCCAGGCTTCTGTGATGCAAAACATGACTAATGAAATTACTGTGTCCTGAGCAGACAATGTCTTGCTGGGCTGTAAAAGGCTGAGCCCCGAGCAGTGCTGGGGTGTCCCAGCTCTGCTGGGAACCTACCTCCAGCCTGTGGGAAGGGGTTTAAATTCAGAAACAATGACGTTTTTGAGTGTGGGTTGAAGCACTGCAAAGCTTCAGTCCCACAGGGACAGCCACGGTTCTGTCCCATCACTCCTTCCTAACACCCACCACAGCATCTGGCTTGGCTCTGCTCAGTTATTTTTCCTCCAGACAAGAACTGAGACCTTTGACAGTGACAGAGGGAAGCTCTCCCAGCAATACTGGTGCTTTAGAGATGGGGGGAAAGGAGCCCAAGCCCTGAGTCTGTAACTACAGGACCAAAATCCTGAATCCACCGGGGCTGGGTGGTGCTGCAGGAGTGCTGATGGAGCTCCCAGCAGAAAGGCAGGTGAAGGGGTTAAAGACGAAGCTGGTGCTTGTTCCTCCATGGCATTATCTGTATGATTGCTTTTCATATCTTGTTTATTGTGGTTAGCGGAGCAGCTATAATATAGAGTGCTAGATGCAATAAATCTTGTCATTGCAAACAGCACACTTTTCATCAGAGCTCGAGGAATTGCAAGGTAAGCATTCAAAGGCAATCTATAGATTTAATTATATAGAAAGCCTAACCTGTGTGTAGATCTTAAAATAAATTATAACTGTGAAGACTGCATTATGTTCAGTTTTATTTGTATTACGTGTGTTATCCTGTTTCAGTTGTTACGAGGACATGGGGAATGGCATTGCCAACACAGTGTCTTCTGTGGTTTTGTAGCAGCACTGAACAGCCAAGGATGCTGGTAATTTAAGAGCTGAGGCTTTTTCAGCCTTTCTGACAGCTGTGTCTATAAATTTACACTCCTGAGTTTTAAAATCTTCTCTGATGCTAATTGTAGCATCAAGAAATCCCATCGGGTAAAGGAAATCATCTCCCATTTTATTTACTGAAAGAGGCCAGTGACCACAAAGCAAAACACTGTGCATCAAAGTGACAGGTCCAAATTGCTCTAATCTCCCTGCTTGGCTCTCGGCACTGGGCTGGCCACAGCCTGTCCCCACCCCAGGGACACTCTGCGTGTCCCCCTGCCAGGGGCAGGAGCGAGGAGGTGACTTACCCTGTCAGCAAAAAGCACCCCATGAGTCCTGGCTGTTTGGGATTATAACAGTTTTAGCAATTTTCATTTTTTCCTGGCTTGTAGAAACCCCAGCTTGGCAGTGCTGCTTGGGGCTTGGGGAGATGGGCTGGGCTGTGCTGAGGTGTCCCGACGTGGGGCTTTCCTCCCCCAACACTAATTCTGTGGAGGCTGCAGGAGTGCTTGGGGTGATGTGGGAGGCTTTTGCTGAGACTGTGCTCTTGGGAGATGCCAACTCAGTGAACTGAGGCTCCAAAGGAGCTCCTGGGGGTTGAGCTGCTCTGCTTTGGGCCGGGTGAGGTTCACCAATGGTTTCCCACCCCGAGGTGTGAGGGGGGCTCCTCTCCCCAGGAGGGACACAAACAGGACTGTCAGAAATGGAGAGATGGATTTGTCATCACCAGTTAGCCACGAGGCCAGGCTGGGTGAGAACAATCAGCTCTGTGGCACACACCATGACATGATCCTTGCTGGGAGAACCTGTCCTGGCCTTGCCAGCTCGGGAGGAGGGCTGGGGAGCTCTGGGTGGGTAAATGTGATGTGTCACTACAGTGTTTCACTTGGACACCGTCAGGGATGCTTTCGGAGCACTCCCACAGACCATGAGTCAGGAGAAGGTTGCCCAACATGCCCTCAGGGTGGCATGTTGCTCAGACAGGTTTGTCCAGGAAGGAGCACCGAAAAATTCCAGCAGGAAAGAGGCAGAGCAGGTGATGGATGTACTCCAAACTCTCCACACCTTTCTCATCAGTGGCCCCAAGAAGGATTGCAAGGTGTTTGTGCCATTTCACTGACCTGACTCACTGGTCAGCCTGGTCTCATGGTGGGGCAATGGTGCTCACAGCTGTGCAGATGAGATCTGTGTAAAGTTGCTGCCAGTCCATTCCATTATCTTGGGCTGCAAACTGTGGCTCAGGAGCTGCTTCACAAGGGCTTTTGGCACTGGTGGCACGAGGAGACTTGGAGATGGTGCCAGGCAGGAGTGGAGGGGTCCCCACAGCACCGAAACTCACAGGTTTTGGTTCTAGTCCTCTTTTTCACTCACCGCATTGCCTGAAGTCCCCTGGCTCTGCCCCCCTGGTCCAGTGCTTCCATTTGTCATCCCTTGTTGGACACAAGGATTTCCTACTTCACAATGAGAGTTGAAAGACGCAAGTAATTGGTAATTGTAAGGGACTCTGTTTAAACGGTAAGAGCAGTGTAAATATGAGATAAAAACTAAGAAGTGCGTTTCCTTCCATCTCACTCACGTGAAGTAAACCATGCCTGACCAGAAAATGAAGTCTAAAATCAATAACAGCTGAGCTTCAACAACAAAATACACATATTTAATTAGCACAAAAGCACAGATTTATTTCCATTCATAGGCAAGACGCTGAGGTTTCACTCCTGCCTCAGTGGTGGCAGCATCATTCTCCTTGTACTCCCCCTTGCCAAATCCCCAGAGCTGTGGGGACAGCAGCATTTTGGATTTAGCACAGTTAAGATGCTGTATCTTAATTAAATTAGAATTTTTAAAAAAAATAAAAAAAAGATTCTGACAACCATGACAGTGATAAAATTTTGAATAACTACTTTCAGTGCTGTGCTGGAGTGATAGGACAGGCAGAGCACAGCTCAGACCCCGGCATGGCAGGAGCGGTGGGAGGTCACTGCCTGATCTCAGTGTGAGCAGGGGACCACCTCGGTGGGAACTTCTGCAGCCCAGCTCTGCTTCCCTTGCTGGGCTTTACCTTCAGGAATTCGTTTTTTCCACCATATTAGTATACATTTGAGTAGCAGCACAGTCCCAGAAACAACTCTTTTGTTCATACACGCAGCAGGAGCAGAGATGTGTAATTTGTTTGTGTGGACTGGGGAAATCCCGTCCCATGTTGTTTTTAATGAGATGTTCTTAAAAGCTGATTTTTGTGCTGATGGCAAAGCTGTGATCAGAGCTGGAGTCAGCAGCTGTGCACACGAGGACTTGTGTGCTTATGAATCCAACACAGGCATGTGATCATGGAGAAAAGCCTTCTTCCCAAAACTCTCCCAGGACCTGTCCGTGCCCACCTCATAAACCTCTGTGATTCCCTTTACCTCTGCTGCTCTGGGGGAAAAGCAAAGCATCTGCTGTGACCTTCCACCTGCCCTAGTTTTTGGCAGAGCAGGAAAATCTCTCTCCTGCAGCTCTGACACAGACTCCGCGTGTAGTTCCTCCTGCTCAGGATCGACAGCGCTCAGAAATTGGGGGTTGAGCTACCCCTGTTGCTTGCACAAACCCCCACTGTCCAAATCTCCAGAGGAAATCCCAGTCCCCGTTCACCCAGCCCATATTTTGGGGTGGTGCTGAGCTACCCTAACCTCGCTGTTATCTTTCCGGGGCTGAGTTCAGCGTTACACCCTGGGGACCAGCGCTGTCCCTGCTCCCACGCTGGGCAGGCACTGGTTTGGTGACAAATGGGCACAATCGTGGCACGTGCCTCACTTTCAGCATGCAGAGCTGGTTTGTAAATGGAGTGTTTTGCTAATGCAAGAGGAAATGGATGGATATTAATTGCTCTCTGGCAGTTTGTCATTTTTCCTGTTGGTTATTGATGAAATATCAGCAGCCCCAGGGAAAACAACAGAAGAGACACAAATGTTAGGAACAACCTGAAGACAGAGGAAAAACCCTATATTGGCTGGAAGCAGGAAATAGGCTGCATTTTAAGCTGATTTTTTTCCAGTAGATTTACCAATATCCAAATATTTCAATAATTCTTGGCCTCACCACACTGCTGCCTCATACCACTGCTGAAAGGAAAGCTTCTTCTGAAGGTCAAAACATAATTTCAATATTTCAAAGTGAGCCATTTTGACTTTTCTTTCAATCACTTTACATTCCTTTTATTATGAAAGCCCCAAAACCTAAATCTTATTCAGCCCCAAACTGAGAGCAGAGCAATACAACTTTAGTTTAAATAGAGAGGAGTGTTGAGTTTGATTCCTGAAGGTTTTGCAACTTCTCTTTTTTGCCTTTTTCTTTCAGCACATCTGCTTTCTTTCTGGGGACTGCAAACAAACTAAAATAATACTAATAATGCAATTATTTTCTGTGCTGTGGATGAATCCCTCTGTTGCAGTGAAAATGGTGGATTTGTGGATGTTGGACCCAGCAGACCCTCGAGTGGACAGAGTTTAGATGAAAAATGCTGAAACTTTGGTGTGTGCTGAATCCAACCAAACATCATTAGGATCGTCTTGGGCCAGCTCTGGGGAGGGGAGTTTTAATTACCCAGGTTAGGTTTTCATTTATTAACTCCTCCAATTTAGCATAATAACCCTGAAGAGGCAATGCTCCTTTGGCAGCAGTGGCACTCTGTGCTGCTCCTGCTTCAGAGGGGAGCAAAGAGCAGCTACACACATTCAATGAAGTTTATTAATTTCCTATAAACAGCAGATGAGACCAAATTGTTCGTGTTGGATTCTTTTGCCCTTTGCACACAGAGTTACAAGTTCTTTAAAGATGCAGATCTACAGCATCCTTTGCTTGGGGGAAAGTCCAGGGGAGAACAGAGTGCACTTGAATTGCTTTTGCTGTGAATGCATGGGAAGGTTGGGCCATAAAGGGAATATTAATGCTTTGCTCTGTCTGTTTGCACATTGCATTGCTCAGTGATGCTGCCTAGCTCTCAGCATGCTCTTTCATTTATACATGCATTTCTAATAATCCTCACTCTGTGCTTCAGCCTCTTCTCCATTTTTCTTTTTTTCCCTCAGTCCCCACATTGCTGGCAGTTGGAATAGGTGGGGCTGTCCAAGACCTGGTAGACAAAACAATCCCATGTTCTCATCACCTTTAAACACAAGAAAGATAGAGGCTTTTCTTGGAGAAAAGGCTTTGCTGTTCTGCTTTAAGCAGGATTTGAGTTTCACATCCCAAGAATTAGATTCTCTCCTTCTCCCTGAGAACAAGGCTGGGAAAAACTCTAAACAGACATAGAGCAAACAGTCACTGAAATGCATCACTCTTTTTTTTTTTTTTCTTTTTGCTGCTTCCCTACCCCTCACCTCTGATGTAAACTGTAATTTGGCTGACACCTGGTGCCAGCCCTTACATCCTACGTGTCATTAATGTCCCTTGCACCCGCTGGGCTCCTTATCCCTATTTTCTGCCTGCAACTCCAGGAGGGATGGCTTCATCTATGTCCCAGTTAAAACTGTGTTCCTGGGCACAGGGAAATTTGGATTCCCCAAAACCCAGACTAGGAGGGATAAATGGGTTTCATGGAGCTGGTTTTACAGGACCTCAAACTAAAAGTATTCATTGCAGCCAGGATTTTGTGCAGGTGCTGAGATGTGAGGGCTTTGTAGGTAATAAGGAAATAAGGAATAAGGATAAGGAATTTTTTTAAATTATATACTTGTGTGGGGAAACTGCTTCTCAGGCTCTTCTTGGAAAGAGTCGCTTGGCAGGTGTGGTGTGATGCCATTGAAGAAAGCCGAGCTCAATTAGGTTCTGGCTTGGGCTGAGGGCAGGAGCTTCTCAAACAGGGACAGCCAAACACCACAGTGACCACACAAATGCTGTCCTCTCCTTTTGGGGTGTCCGGAGGCAATCCCAACTCAGCTTTCCTGCCCCAAAGCAGCTGGAGTTTGGGATCTGCCCTGATGTTTCTGCAAACAGAAAGGTTGTTCAGAACAATCTCTCCCAGCCCCTGGAGTGGCACCAAGGGTCCTGTGTCTGTCACTGTGGCAGGTGAGAGGCACAGCTCAGCTCGGGAAGGGACCCTGAGCGCAGCCTCCGCTCAGCTCTGCCGCCAGCGCCTTCCGACTTCAAAGGCAGCGACTGAGAGCTTTCTCAGAGCCTCAGCTTTGTTGTTCGTCTTCTCCAACGCTCATAAATTATCAACAAACAACCTCAGCTATCAGCTCGGTGAGGAGGACTGGGTAATTATGTTTGTGGTTCAAAATGAGGGTTGTCAATTTTAATTAGGGAAATCTGAGGGCACAGGGAATTTTTAATGTTACTACCTGAACTCTCAAGTGATGCGGAGAAAATAATTGTAAATGAAAAATTCATCAGGGCTTGGTAGGGACTGAAGGGGTGCTCCTTTTCCTCCTATTTTATCATTTTGCTTTCTTTGAATCAAATTTGGGTCTAGTGATACAACTGCCACCAAGTTTGATTTTAATTACAATAAGTAAAAGTTGTAGGCATGTACGACAGGGTGATTCGAAGGGGAAACAGGTTTTTAGAGCCCAACAATAATTAATATTTGAATATGTTTCTCAGGTATGAGTTTCAGAGGCAATTCCATTACCTGAAAGGGATTCTGGAGTTCTGGTATCAGCAAGACAATCCTGAGCTGGTGCTTATGGCCCTGGCCCTTCCTGCAGGTTTCCCCTGCCCTGGTGCTGTGCCTTGGTAAAGGCAAGATTTGGGCTTTGCACCCTTCCTGGGTAGGGCTCAGCAGCGTGCGTGGAAGAATCTTAGGACTAAACATCAGGGAGTGTCGCTCCCATCATCCCCGTTCCTCCTAAAATCAGGGGAGTTTCATCCTTTAATGTCACCAGCAGCCAGAGGGGCTGTGTCTGTGTGACTGCAGTGTCTGAAGAGCAGGCAAATGTCAGCCGATGGTGGGGAGCGTGTGTTAAGCTTTAATCAGCAGGCCAGTATCTTCCCCTAATTTATTTTCCTTCATTTAGACAGGATTTTCTGTATTGCATGTGATGCTGTGAATATTTATGATGAGAACCTTTTTTCTCTTACTGCTGCTGTGATTAACTAATTTGGTGCTTCCCAAGGATGAGCACAGTGAAGGTTAAACTGATCAGGCCCAATCCTTACATGGCATTATCCTCTGAGCATCAGCAGGAGGGTTAGGTGTGATTTTGGCCTCTGTGTGTTCCCTAGGAAGGGTTGTTTTTCTCAGCCAGGCAACCCTGCCTTGCTTCAGCTGTGCTTGGGACCAACAGAGCTGCATCCAAAATAGTCTCAAGACAGCAGAAAGACGTTTTAGTGTGGTTAAAATCAGCCCAAAGTGAGTCATCTCCAGTGTATGAGCTCCCACTTGCTGATGGAGTTGTAGCAGTCAAACTGCGGACAAGGAGTTGGCAATTGTAGTTGTCATAAAGTGGGAAAAAAAGACCATTAGGTTTTAATACTACACACTTCTGTGACAATAAGAATATGCTAAATTATCACTCTGAAATACTTTGGGCCTCTTTGGCCAGGAGGTCAAAGTCTGGCAACAAAACCATTTACCCCAAGATTCTGAGACATAAGAATCTTGGGGACACGATTAACACTTGGTTCCTATTTATTATCCTTGCTCAATACAACTTTGTGTCCGAAGATCTGGCCTATTTATGGCTTTCTTATGTCACGAAGGGCCAAGCTGTGGGATGCTGTCCTGTAAATTGTTTGGTGCCCTCAATTATTTCTCTCCAGGAGCCTTCTTTGTTCAGCTGCTTCCCAGGCGAGTGCCTGGCATTATCTGGAGGCAAAAAGTGCCGTCGTTCATCTGCACCAGGGTGGAGAGCTTGTAAACTGTCTGGCTGCAAATGGGATAGAGGGTGGTAATTAAAATGTGCTCTCAGAACACAGAAAGAGGTTGCAGACAAGTATTTATCATCTCCCAGGCCTTCAACAGGCTGGTAAAACATCAGAGCGCATTTAAAACAACAGCTTAATTAAATGGTGCTACGGTCCTAATCTTGCCTGGGAAAATCATTGGCTCTATTTCCTCCAAATTGTGCATTTAGAGAAAGGGAAGGACAAGAACATGTGCAGTCAAAAACTTGCTTGCCAAAAATACCCAGAAATGCAGTCAGGGGATAGAGCATTTGGCTGGGCTTTAGGAGAATGTCCCTGGTTCTGGTGGTGGCAGCTTCTCTGTGTCCCCTCTGCTCTCTGGGGCTCCTTCGCTCTGTCCGTGCCGACACAAGGTTGGTTTGCAAGGAGCAGAGCTCACCTGGGCAGCGCTGCCTGTGTCAGGGGCTATGGGATGGGTTGGTCTAAATCATTTGGGCATTTTGGGGTCTAAATGGCAAAAGGGTGAGGCTGAGCCCACAGTAAAACAGGGAGGAGGGGACACGGTGCCTCCTGTGCCAGGCTGGGGCCACCGTGTCCTCTCCCCACAGCAATCCAAACCAGGTCACGTCACTGGGCAATCATTGCTCTCCTCCAGACCCAGGTGACAGCACAGCTTCATCAGCTGGATTAAAAAATGCTAATGAGCCCAAACTGAGCCTGGCTTTTCTCTCTGTGCCCAGAAATGCTTCTGTTTCTCTGAGTGCTGTTCTCTGGGCTGCTCTGCAGCACAGCACCTCTGAGCAGGGAGCTCTGTTTAGCCAAGGGAAGGGTCTGTCCACAGCTCCCGCAGTCTGGCATGGTTTATTTTTGGAGTTTCACACCCACGTGTGGCAGGGGGCTCTGGGGCAGAGCCTGTGTGTGCAAGGAGAGCGTGCTGGCCACAATTGATGCCCAGATATGAGCAACCCAGCAGGGGCCAGCTCCCTTTGCCTCGGTGCAGAGCTTTGAGGGCTCTTGGTGCTTGTTACAAGGCTAATCCCAAAGATGACTGCAAAGAACTGCCAGCGCCTTCCTCCCTGTCTGTTTGCATTTGTGGGATCTGACCTACTTCTTGTTGTTTGTAACACAAAAGCCTCCCCTGGTTTGTGTCTTGCAGTGAGCTGCTGCAGGAGTGCTCCGTGCTGGAGAGTCCCAGCAGCTCCAGGAGAGTCCCAGGGTCCTGCAGGGCAGTGAGCTTCACCTCGGGAAAGCCCTCCAGGGAAGGAAGGTGGTTTTAGGGGGGGCTGAGTTAGCTGGTGTGGCACCAGGACATGTCCCCACCCTGGCATGTGTGTCCTGCCTGTCCTTGCACCCAGCTCAGAGCCAGCCCTACCACACTCAGGGCTCTCGGGGTGTGCAGGTTGAGCCTTTCTGCTCCCAAAACCCAAATGTGCAAACCCTCGGTGATAAACTCTCCAAAATCATGCTTTGCGTGGGCACAGCCTTTCCCTGCAAGGCCAGGGATGGTTAACCCCCTTGGGGTGGGGGAGCCCTGTGCAGCATCACTGGGCAAGGCAATATCGCCAGGAGAAGAGAAGGGGAGCAGAAGAGCAGGAGGAGCTGCCGTGGCTGTGCCTCAGTGCAGGGCAGCAGCAGCTCCTCCTGTTTGCAGCACCAGCATCCCAAGGCCGTGCCTGTCCCTGTGTCCCCATGGGTACATCAGCCTTTTTCTCTGAGGACATAAATTCTGTCTTCCCTGCTGCCCATCCACCAGAGCTCCCCAGCTACCCTCTCCCTGGGGCAGAAGAGCTGGTGTGACCCAGGGAAAAGGCACACAGCATGCACTGAGGATTTTAGAACTGAGCCTGAACAGCAAGGAAACATTAATATATGCTCTTTCCCCTCGTAAATATTTCTTCAAAAGGCACTGCAGCTATCTGGGATGCTCCTACACAACAGCAAGTCATAAATGATGGCTTTCTTCAAGGAGAGTAGACTGGAAGTTCAGTTAAATACATCAAATTAACTGTCAAAATAATCTTCCAGGAGTTGATGAGCCCAAAGATTAAATGGCATGTTATTTCTTCTCTCTGCTTTTTTTATCTTAGAAAAAGGGATTTGCAGTATATTGCAGAATCCATATTTTAAATGAATTGCAAATAGTTTCTAGTAGACTTGGCCTATATGAAAAGATTATTACCCAAAACAACCCCTCTGTCAGGGGGAATGTAGGTTAAAGAAAAACAGGAATGTAAATAAATTTAAAGTCTTTACAGTGAATTCTGCAGGGGGCATGTTTATTTTCTCTTGAATCCCCAAGCCTGGCTTCCTATGCAATTAAAGGGTCTAGCTCTTCATTGCAAAACACACCAGCATTTTGTGTGTGTGTGATCAGTAAATATTTGGGCTGAAACTGTTTAAACACAAGCTTTCAATAACCCTTTTTTTGGCTTCCCCCCCTCCCCCCCCCGTTCTCTGGCTGAGTCTCGATCTGACTTTCCATCGACTAAAAATACATGATTTTATTTGAGGAGCTTAGACATCTTGTTCATTTTGCTGTTTAGCTATTAGCAGGAAAGTCTAATCCTCCTTTGACTGATGCTCAGCATCACGTAGTGAAACAGTGATACAGGATGTATTCTTGTTATTCTTAACCACAGTCTTCAGCTACCTGAGCCCACTGCTGGCATCGCTCACCCACCACCTATTAAATTGCATTGCCCTAACCAAACCTCCTGCCGCAGGTTGGGAGCAAAAATGGTAACAAATAGATGCAAAAAGGTGATAAAAGCCAGCAGTGGCAGAGGATATGAGGAGGCCTTTGGCAAAGAGAGAGATTGGTCTCTCAGCAGTCTCTCCTGATTTTCAAGATGACAGCCTGACTGAGGCAGCGCTCCCACATTGTTCCTGTGTGAACACTGACAGGGAAGGATGGCATGTGCCCAACCCATGACTTCAACCATAGCTGTGATGCTTATCTGTGTGTTTATTTGGCGTTCTGAATTTCATCTCCCCTTCTAGGATGTTTTATAGGCAACAGCTAGTGATTTCTTTAATTTATTGAAAGACCTGTAGGGTAAATAAGCAGGGAGAGGAAAAGAAAGCCAAAGCTTCTGGAGGATTTCCCCATTTACTGTGCTCCTGGATGTTCATGTCCAAGTTTAAAAGTAGCATTAATTACAGGCATCTAGAAAGGGCCATGATCATCTGTCATTCATGGTGACAGGATGACATCTCCTGTTTGGATGTTTCAGCATTACCATTCACCAGCTCAGGAGCCCAGGCTGTGATGGTAACTATTTCTGACAAGCTCGGGAGATGAGTTGGACATTTGGGACGTGTGAGTGTGTGCAGGGGAGGTCATATGGCAGCACAGGTATGTGTTCCACAGATGAAGAGCAAACAGGTATTTTCATTATGAGCAACTCTTGGTCTGGATAAAAGGGGAAATAAGCCCAAAGAAAGCAAACACTGAAGGTGGAGTACCTTGTCTGCAGAATTGCAGATTCACCACCACATCCAGAGTCTCATTAAGCCAGATGCTGTACCACCCAATGGCATTAAACTCCTCCAGATAGCCAACACTCGAGGTGTGATAAGTTGTTAAAATACGGCAGCTCAGTTATACATCTTATTCTTGCTCAAATTCTGCTTTTTTCTGGGAGCACATGTGAAAACAAAGCTTCCCTTTCCATGGACCACAGTCACAGGCTGCCCACTGGCTCAGTGACCCGACTAGAAGGGACCTCTGTGGAACTTAACTTCATCCTTTGCTCCTGGAAACCTCATGGATTTTCTTGCTTGCAATATGAGTTCCAGGAGAAATACTTGTTCAGAAAAATAAACAAACGCTAGTAGCTATTAAGAGTTGATCTGTTTATTCCTTCCATCTATGGTGTTATGATTGCAGCTGTCATCAAAATCTTCCCTGTGAATGCCTGAACTGAGTAAATTGGGCTGAAGAGCAGCAGGGGCAGGAATGGCAGCCCTAAATAATGGGTTCAGCATGCTGAGCCTCCCCAGTTCAGGACTGGTAGGCACCCATGTGCAGACGAACAGATGGCCAGGATCGCATCTCTGCAAAGCAGGGCCTCAGAATGGCAGGTCTTTTTTTGTCTGGGAGGGTATTTTCCCTCCTGTCAGATATCAGTCTCTTGGAGAGCTGACATCTTGCATATCCTTCCTAGCTTTGGCTTCTCTGTGTGCCTGCATAAAGTGGGTCTGCTGGCTCCTGCTCAGTTCAGAGCCAGGTAGGAATGGGGATACCCTCCCTGCATCCCTGCCTGCCCCCAAAAATGTCCCTGCCTGGCCCACAAAAATGTTCTTTGTCACCCATGTGCTGCTGTGGCTCATCCCTGCGGTGCACTGCAGGTACTTCACAAGCCTGGGGTTGGTCACATAGCTCAAGTGTGTGAGGGATGCAGCATCTTCATCACTCTTGATTAATAATGTGTCAAGAGAGACAAGAGCCACTTACCTGTGAAATTCACTAATGATGTGTTGGATTAATAATAACACGAATGGAGAATAAAGAAGAAAACAAACAAAAAAATCCCCATCCAACCCCAAATCCAAGTTAAATAATGTAAGGAGTGTCTCCTGTGATCATCTCACTGTAGATTAGATCAATAACAACATCTGAATAAAGCCAGGAGAGTGGCTCTGAGCCCAGAGCTCTGCAGCACTGGCAGTATTCTCAGCCCTTACCATGGTTTACTACATAAATGTTTTCTCTGTGCATCACAAGCCATCCCTGGCTGGCTAATACACAGCCATTGTCAAAATAAATATTTCCTTCATTTTTTCTTGTTGGAGGAGAGATCAAGCAGTAATTCTTCACTGACACCTGGAAAAAGCACGCAAAGCCAGTTCTTCAAAAGGTCAGATTTACACCAGACACTGAATATAGATAGAAAAGGAAATCTGTGCTCGTTCTCCTTTTGGGTGGATGCTTGACATCTCACAGTTTGGTATGCGAATTATTTTTTTATGCTTACAACATAAAGTTTCTAACCTGGACTCTTGAGTAAGTTTGTAAGAGTCTCTGCTGGGTCTCGACATGGCATTTCTAACTAACATGATGAATGCCTTTGTTTGCTGTGTTTATTTTTCTCCCTCAGCTGAACCAGTCCCGTAGTGTTTATTGTGTAGTTCATTATTTATACCGCAGCATTCAGCTGCCCTCATCGGATCAGCTCCCTCTGTGCAAACACACAGTGGGAAAGTCCCTTCTCCAAAGAGCTTTAGCCATTGCTGCTAATTAGAAGACAAAGGTGCCTGCTGCTCTCCCGTGCTTTGTTCTCGCTCACAATAACAGGGAGGTTTTTTTCCACGGTGTCCCAGGAGACAATGGCACTGTACCTCCCACGGGTCCTTTGCCAGGAGTCACCGCCCCAAGGGTGCAGGTTCAGAGCTGCCGTGGAGGATTCGTCCATCCTGTGAGCAGAGGAGGATTTGCAATGCACTCCTCGCCTGTAGGATGCTGAAGTTCTGGCATGTCTTTGGGTTTTTTAACATGAAATATCTATCTCAGCCGTGGGAGGCTGGCGTCCAGGTGCCTTTCAGTTAGGCAACCAAATAAACCTGGCTTTTGCTGACAGGAATGTGGCAGGAGGTGAGGCCATGGTAGCATGCTCCAAACTCTCTGCTTCATTTCAAGGACTCAAAAGGACTTGAACTGCAACTTCTTCTTCCATCTTTCTTTATCTTCGACATTTCCAGTCTCTGTTTGGGAAGATATGAAGGACTGGTTTCCCACGTTTCTGATTATTACACAAGGGGAGTGCAACATACAGTGAGAGTAAAAATTATTTATAATGTAGAACACTCCAAAGGATACACAACACAGGGAATGAGAGAACTGCTGGAACACAATCTTTTGGCAGTGCATGAAAGCCCAATAATGATCTTGGAAACGTATTGATTCAGGGATTAGCATGAAAGGCATCCAGCTAGGATGCTTTGTTCTGTTTTGGGTGGCATCACTGGAGACCTTGAGGAAGGTCAGCAGATCACACTGGCTCTCAGTCATTCCAGCTGGAAGCTGGGCAAGAAGCAAAGACCTCACGGAGGACCAGATGCTGTATCCACACTTACTGTTCCAGGATAAATAAAAGAAGAAAATGCTCTGCATTTGTTTGAGCAGCTGTTGTTCTCCAGCGAATCTTCCTCTCCATCATTTTCAAATGCAAATGGGCTAACTAACTGTACATATTTCGAATGACAAAGATAAAGAATAATTTAAATACATAATTCTATTGCCATTGAAATGGCATCAACCATGCTTTGATAGTGCAGTCAGAAGGGTTACGAGTGCAGTGACACAGAAAAGGCCACTTGTGCTGGCCAGGCAGGGCTCATCCCTGCATTGCACAAGGCTTTTTGAGAGACGGCAGAAAAGCAACACCATGAAACAAGACCTGGAGGATCTGAAATGGTTTCAGTTGTAAAGTACAGCTGCTGTGTCATTTGCTGCCCCATCTCCCTCCCAGCTATTTCGGCAGCGGTGGCGATTAGACGTGGCTGGAAATGCAGGCTTGGGAGCACAGATTGGGTGCACAGAATCCTCCGTTTCTTAGAGGAAGATCAAGCCATGCCAAGCTGGAAGCAGAAAGCTGACACTTCGCAGTGTAGCTCTACTCTGAGCCCTGCACAGCCTCGGATGGGGTGGGAGATGCTGAGGCCACATGAGATCCAGCCCCATGGGCAGCCCTGGATGTGACATCCCTGCCTGGCAGCAGCCCTGCCCTCGCCCCGAGCTGCTCCGAGCTCTGCCTGCTGCACCTCGAGCACGCAGAGCTGCACACCCACCACTGCCAGCAGCCCCTGCTCACCTGGGGACAGCCCAGAGGGGACACCTCTGCAGCTGGAGCCCTTCCATCACCGATTTTGGGGCAGTTTGCACAATAGACAAAGTCTGACTGCAAACTGTACAGCTCCTTAATTAATGACTTGCTGGCTTCCTTCCCAACTCACGGCTCCTCCTTTTAAACTATTCCAGTCACATACACTCCAAAAGCAGCTTTGGCTTTTACAAAGGCAATCCAACAGATGAATAAATAACAATAAGCTCCGGCTGAATGCATTCAGGAAACTTTTGATAGGAACTAATTTATTTTACTTTATTATTTAGCGAGCCAATATATAAAATTACCTATCACAACAGCAGATGAGCTGATGCACTCACTTCCTATTAGCTTTTGGTTGCTGCTATTGAAAGGTTCAAGTATATTTTTTGCAAGGGAGTTATGTAAGAAAGAGGTTTTTAAAAAAAGACAAGATATTTTCAGGGTTTCCTGACTACTGAAATAGCTCTACATCATCAAGCCTTTAAAGTATCTAAGCTTCATCTTGAAAAGTTTACACCCTCGACTGGTTTTAAGGAAGATATCACAGCAAACCCTTTCATAAAGATTACAGCTGACACCACCTGTCCTCAGGCACAGAGAAACATCCCACCACATGGGTGAAGGGCTCCCAGGGGATGGCTGTGCCCCCAGGAATGGAGCAGCAGCTCAGATCTCCCTGCCCTCAGCTCCGCAAGCAGAGACTCATCTCCTCTAACATGAAAAGGGAGCAGCATGCACAGCAAGAGTGAAACCCCAAATTAAACACTACAAAGCAAAATATTCCTTGCGCATACAGTCCTTTACTTGGGAAGATAACAGAGTGTGCATTATCCCTGCTACCTGTGCTATCCTTGAAGGGCACTGGTGTTTCAGGCACTTTCTGGGCTTCTCCCTCCTGCCAGAGGCTGCAGCAGCATCATGTTCAGGTTTGTGCGACAGAAAAACTCATGCCAGGCATGCGGGTAATCCTAGAAAGCAGGAGGACTGAAATGAATCTCCAGGAGCTTGGCTGTCCATGCACCACACTGACCCTGCTGTGACAACACAGTGTGGACAGACTCCCTGGAGTCAGAGGGAACCAGACAGGGCAGCAGAAAGAGCAGCCAAATATATTCCCCAGGCTGTAAATAGCCACTACTGCATAAAACATTTTGGTGGATACGGTGAGTTTGCATTCCTGAAAAATACAGTTGTAATGGTAAGGGTGAAAAGTGGGAGAACAGTGGACTCACTGGTTTTGGATCCCAAAGATGTCCAGTAAAGGAAAGCAAACCTTCAGTAATTCCAACTGTAGTGGAGGTTTTTTTGTCTTTTGACATTTTCTGTTGTATTCTGATCTCTCTTCTAGAAAAAAGAAACAGCTTGAAATACTTAGGTCCCATTCCTGAAAATGAGAATCAGCTAAAGGCCTCAGGATCTGGAAAAATGTGTGAGTGTTTGCAAGAGCCATGACCGTGTTTCTATACAGTCATATCCTCTGAAAACCCTTTTTTATAGAAACAAAAAAGCCCTGAGCATGGATAACTCTGAAAATTTTATAGTGTGTCCAGACAGTAAAGAATTATTAATGGAAATCTGTCTATCGCATACCGGGAGATACTGAAAGTTGAGTGTGTCACACGCTTGAGCTGCTTTATTTGTACAGTCATTTATTCAGCAGTCATCCTGGTAGTTTTTCTACCTCTTCAACTTTGTGAAAATGTAGAACATGACAGAGTTTCTTCACAAAGCTTTGTGTGGTTATATAGAAATTAAACTCATCACCACTTTAAAAGGCCGCAATATGCAAGGAATATGTTGGTGTATTTAAGAATTCGAATGACATTCTGTTCAATTTTAGAACATTTAGCAGTTAGTTCATCAAGAAATGTGTCTAAAAAGTCAGTAACCTGAAGCTAAGGGTTTGGTAAGTAAAGGCAAATACACAACCCTTGGAGAGAAAAGAAATTGAGAAGAAATTAAGAGCTTAGTAAAAGAAATCCATAATGGTGTATTTTCTTCTAATGTATTTAAGAAGGCACTTAAATGGCTGAGACTGGCCAATGTGTAAAAAACAAAGTTCTCAGATATAGACAGGTCAATTTTAAGACAGGGTAGGTTAAGTGACTTTGAGTACTAACAACATCCCCTGAGTTCAAGGGGATAAAAAGAAGAGAGAAGCATATCCAAAGTAAATAGAATATGGAGTGTACTAGAAAGAGCTACCACAAATTAATTTCTGGGGTTAATGGTAATGCGGAGCAATGTGATATATGTCTTGGATAACTTGTGGAAGCCAAGAATGCCTGGCAGAGAAGAGCAGTGGGGAAGAAATTCTCCTCCTGTGTTCCCATCAAATGCTTGTCCATCTCCCCACATCCTTCCTGCCTCCCCAAGGCACAAATGCCAAGCTGTGCCTGGCTGTCAAACTGCCTGAGTAACCAAGCAACTCCAAAAATATATATATACATATATATTATATGTCTTCCTTTCCCTCCCGTATAAAATATAGGCAACAGTGCCCTATCTCGGATTCTTAAATTGGTTTCCCATTTCTGTGATTCCCTCCCTGAATACAAGTCGGATTTTAATTTTTTTTTTTTTTTTTTTTTTTTTGTCAGTGAGCAGAAAATATTTTGCTACCTTTTGTGAACAACTTTCTGTGTATTTTAGTTCTGGTCCTTACCACAAGCCCTTCTTCCCAGCCCAGCAAAGCCAAGCTGTAACTGAGGTGGTTTTCTCCTGCTCTGCAGCACAGCGTATGCACTTGCAATGATAATTCCCAAGACAATTTAGCTGTGCTTTGAGGAATTAGTTAAACCTCCAGCTCTACCTAGAGCTGAGGAGTTTGTGGGGGTGGGGATGCTGCATGAAAAGTAGGCAGCATGAGACAAATATAGAAGCTGTCAAGGGAAGCTTATTTCAAGCCTGTCCCCCCAAACCCACCAGTCTATTATTCCAACCATAAATTTGTCCTTCAGTGTTTGTTTTTCTTGTCTTAGAGTCTGAAAGGCCTATTTCTAACATTGTGAAGCCTCAGCTGTCATATCTGCTTTCCTCTTATTGCAAGCTATGCACTGAAGCACCGTGCCCTTTCATATCAAATACATCATTAAAATAGAGCCTTTTTCCCATCAGAAAGAAGCTCTGGGTGCAGCAATTCGAGCATTTTCTCCCTCAGCCAAGCCAGTCTCAGACATTCCCACCTTCCTGACCTGTTTCTGCCCACACGTACAGTTTCCATCCCCCACGTGTAGCTAGGGGGGAGGGAAGGGGGGTCCCCATGAATATGATCCCTGCGGATTAAAACCAGGGCTCTGAAAACACTCGGCTCAGCACATCAGAGGGGGGCACTGACCCCTGCCATGGAGATGGGGAGTGTGTCCTTGGAACCACATCTTCAGACACGGCTAAAGGCTCATTCTGCTGCTCACGGGCACTTCTCAAGGCAACACCTGCAAGCACTGAAAAACCTGACCTGAAACCTTTATACAATTCTCCAGCATCCAGCTAAAGACCAGAACCATTTATTTATCTTTAATGGCACTCTCTTCAGGCATTTCCCCTAACAAAATTAACACCCTTAAATCCCCAAATCACCTTCTATATTTTGCTATGATTAAGCAATGTGCCGTTATTTATTTAATCCTCTTTGAAAAGAGCAGAGTGGCAGTGAAAAGAAGAGCCATATTTATTTTCAGGCATTTTAGATTCATTACCACCCTGTACTCATAGATACATATGAAGATTTATTCCCTTGGTACAGAAAAAACCCATTTAGTGAAACAAAACACAAGCATCTAAAACACAAACCAGGGTGAGCCTCCAAAGCTGCACTGCAGTCTCGCATCCTCCTTGCAAACACAAACCTCCCAAACAACTACAGCCCCCAGCATGCCCCGAATCCGATGGCATTTCTGGACCCAGGGTGACAGCTTGCATGAAGAAGCAATTAACCTGCCTTGGCAAAACAGGGGGGGAGTGGGAAGAATCATGGCCACAGCTGCTGCGTATTCCTGAAAATTCGGTGCAGCTGCCAGCCTGCAGAATTACCCTGCACTTTCAGCGAGCGAAAATTTGCAAGCTGTTTGACGTGCTGGGTGTCAGGAGGAAAAGGGATGCTAAAAATGACTTGCAGAGGGCTCACTAAATCCTGTGATACCCCAGTAAGGTGCTTAAATGCAAAAAAAACCACCTCTGTGAGCAAATGCTAGTGGGGTGTGTTTGCTGTGGAGAAAACGCTTTAGGTTAAACAGAACAAAAGCTGAAATGTGCCACAATGGGCGCTCGCATCCAGAGCGCCTTAACGAGCTGTTCCACCTCATGAATGAAGCCGTGCTGGATGTTTCGGGGACAATGCCAGCGAGCTGCGGCTCTGTGACACTGTGCTGACCCCTGCAAAGGGTTTGTGCTGCTGCCAAGCTCGGGGCAGCCTTGGCAGCCAGCTGGGCACGCCGGGTGCTCCGGCAGGGAATGGCACCTCGCCCATCACTGCCACACCGCCTGTGCCTGGTGCTGTTTGAGTGCGTACGGAAGTTTAGCTTGCTGTAAACTTGAGAGTTTAGGAGGAGAAAGAGCCTTGCCAGTGCTCATCCCCTCAGCAGAGAAGGGCTGGGTTAATTAGATTTGCACCACCAGCTGCATCCGCAGAATCCAGTCTCCTTCAGCCATTCCTGTTCTTTTCCCTGGGATGAGGATGCTGGAAAAGAGGGAACTTAACTGGAGACAATAAATCCTCTTCATTCTCACATTTTTGCAAAATTTTAAAAATAGAAGTACCCATTTGTTTTTTCTCTGGTCCTGTCAGAGTTAAGGACTTGGGTATTTGTACAAGATGTACATGTACATCTATAAAAATCTTCACCTCCTTCTCTTCTCCCCCACACATACGGACTCACTGCGGCACTGGAAATTCTTCAGTTGCTCGGCAAAAAAAATGCTCTGAAGAGTGATCAAAGGTTAATGAAAAGTTCAGCCAAGGAGCAGACCCCAGCAGAGACAGCAGTTCTTTAAAGCTTTCAAACAGCTGACAAGAAACCATCAATAAGTATTTGTGGTCAGGGATAAAGAGAAACATCTTTTTGAACATACCCAAGCATGAAACCTCCATGGTAGTTACCTTATAATATTATCACTGCATGTCAAACCATGTCATTTTTATGAAGAAGAGTGATTTATATGTGACAGGAGCAACTTTTTACAGCCCTCAGGGGCTGTGACTTCAATAGCTAACATCCAAGTAGTAGTAGAACTGCAGTCTACTACTCCCATACCAAATGGCAGAGGGAGGAAGATGACTGCAGTGTTTTCAATCCTGTTACCAGACTTTAATAAGTATTGCCTGCAAGTGTAGTCAATTTGCTTTCAGAGCTCAATGAAAATGGACTCGTGGAGCAGTGCTTTTTCTTTTTTTTTTTTTTTTTAATTTTTTCTGTGTTTCTCATGTTTTAAAATAGAACTGTCTTGAAAGTAAGTTTTTGCTTAGATGCCTGGGAAATTTTTAAGGACATTTATTTATGTTTTGCAAACATTCTTGTTATAAAATGAGTGTGCTTGTGTTTGTTCATGTTCCTTGAGCCCTGGGAGCTGCACTCACGTGCACTGGGGTACCTCAACATGAACTGATAAGAAAGAATCATGAAGTGATGAAAAAGAATCATCACCTCATGTGGGCTCTGGTGTGTGTTGTAGCACCATGGTCAGAGGGTGGGGGCTCATGATGGGGGGGATGATCTTGGAGAACTTGTGCTGGAGGAAAACATTGATTGACGTTCTCTGGGGTTAATTATATGGTGGATGTTGATGGACTGGACAGAAACCTTAATACCTGTAAGGTATTTGAAATGGGAGTTTATCATTAAACCTATCCTGCTATTGATCGAAATGGTAGGGACAAGACACCCAGATCCTACTGATTAATTTAGATATGTTAATTGAGAGTGTGTTCTAAACAGGGCTTGATGCCCTAGTGCCTTTTTTTCTTGACTTTATTTTGCTGTCGCCATGGTGCTGTATATGTAAACACGCCTTCTTTAAAAATATCAAATATGAAAGCAGATTTAAAGCATTTTAGAACGTAAGCGCTGGGATCAGAAAAACATGTGTGGTGTTTTGACATGAGCTGAAAATATATCCAAAGGCTGCTTTCCAGCATGCTGACAAAATATATAAATTAGCCTGGCAAAGGTCTGGCTCCCACCAGAGCTCCCAGCTCCATGCAGAGCCCTGATCCAGCAGAGCAGCCAAAGCCACTGGTACGTGGTGAATAATGATTTTTCCAGCAAAGATTATACCTGTGGCTGTCACAACATGGAGCACAGGGAAGGCAGCAGCTCACTGCCCCTAAACTCAGTGATAAATTGGCATTGCTGCTGCTGTGGTGGCTGAGAAACCCCACGGTGGCCTTGGCTGCTCCAGCAGTGGGAAGAGAAGCAGCAGAGTCACCCCTCAGAGAAGAGCAGGGAAGGACAGCACTTCCCAAGGAGGAGCCCTGAGCATCTCATATGCACCAGCACTTCCCTCTTAAGGAGCCATTCAGAAATTCTGATTTTAGGCTCAGCTTTACCAGCGCTGACAGCCCTGGCCCTGATAACACCAAAATCACAGAAGTACTATAAGAAGGAAAACATTAAGAGTGTGATTCCTTTTAGAGCATTGCAGATTCTGTGATTTACACTACTAATTCCTACAGGTGCTCTGGAAAAGGCCACTTAGAGTGTTTCTCAAGCATGCCAGGACTGCTGGTGGGAAGTTCAAATTCAAACTATTAATTATACCTAAAACTGTTGTATCTAAAGCACAAAGGGGCCATGTGGTCTTTAAAAGTCATTTGAAAAAAGAAATCTTCCCCTAGAGAGATCAGCTTGTTTCTCCCAGGAATTCTTTTCTCCCAGGCAGATCTGTAGTACTGATGGGACACTCATTCACGTTCACATCTTGTCTGTTCTTAGAGAGGCTGAAGGAAAATCTCCCAAAGGAATGCATGTGGCTGCTCTAGCGCTTGTGTTTCATCACTGCACCTCATTTGTGCTGTCCTGCAGCTCAGGCTGGTGCGCTGCTGGCAATAAAACACCACAGATCGAGCTGGAAATCAGGTCAGCTACAGTGTCTGAGTTTCAGCTGTTCTAATTGCTGCACAGGACAGGCACAGAGACCCCGGAAGGTTCACCTTTGCCTTTGGAGCAAAGCCCCCTGTCCACGTTGCTGGAACTGAAGAGGGGTTGCACTTTGCCTCTGAGAGTTATTAATTGGATAAATTATCCCAGGTGTAAACCATCCCTTGCCTGGGTCACTCCATCTCCCTCCCGGTGGCTGGGGGTGGAGGGGGAACATCTTTCAGCTGATGAGGAGCCCTGAATCACTGCCAGCTGTGCCCTGTCCCCATCCTGCCACACACCTGTCCCCGATGTTTATAGCTGTGCTTTAGTGACCTCACAATGAAGGGGCTGTAGCTGCTCTCATGTATGTCTGAGGGGGGGTTTCTCCCCTTATTCCAGCTCTGGCACTGTCTGAAGCTCTCCTACAGCACGTGTGGCTCTTCAGTCATGGGTAAGCAGCAGTCCTTGGGTTAACTTGGTGCTGAGTGCTTTCACTTGCAGTGTTTCACTCCTGTGGGTTTTGAAGTGGATGAGATCAAGTGGGTAGTTTTTGCAGTTTGCTCCTTGGTTCTTATCCCTGGGACCATCTGCCGGGAGGAAGGTCTGTGTCCCAGGAAAGGTAAAAGTGGGCTGAAGTTCTCCCATTCCTCATGGATGGCTAAAAAATGAGACTTGTGTTTGCTTTTTGTTATGATTGCATATCATCCTCTGTAAAACTAACCACAGTTACTGGCTGTGGGTTACTTGGGCATACAAAAAAGCTTAGTGACATATGGTCAAATTAATTCATGTATTACTTGAATTTTTTTTGTCATGTTTCCGCTGGCTTCTCGCCCACAATCATTATATTTGAACTTTGATACAGTGCCTATAAAATAACGATCACTTGGGAAGTGGGTGAACTTATAAAAGTCCTTAGCAGCTCTTGGGGGGCAGGTACATAGTGATTTTCCAGAAGTGCTCAACATGTACTGTACTGACAGCTCTGAAAACACAAAAAGTTTAGCAGATGAAGAAAGATGTTTGATCCAGAGGTAGGGAAAGTACTTGACCTTTTGTGTCTGCTGCACCCTCCTGTCACTGTGAGCTGTCTCTCGCTGCCGTAGGATGCATGACACATTTAGGAAGGACACATTTTACACCTGAAATAAGAAAGGGTTTTTTGTGGCTTCTTTCATAATACTCTGAACTTCTAAACTATTCAGGTCTTTCTTTTATTTATAAGAGTTTTCTCTTGTTGGAGTTCATGGCAGTTTGTGCTGGTTTGTGCTGATGCAAGAGCAGACAACTTCTGCAGGACCAGGACTTTGGGAGAAAAAATATTTGGAGAAGAAGTAAATCTTCCCTCAGTTTGTTGAGACTCTATAAGTTTCTTGGGGGGGGTCAGGGTCAGTGTGTGGAATTGGCAGTGAAGTGTTTCTTGGTCTGTAGCTAGTGACTGCTGGGTGACCCAAATATTTGCTGGAACTCTCTGCCTCCTTTAGGACCTCTGGCTCACAGCAGAGCATCTCCAAGCCCCAGAACAAAGGACTCGGTGTCTCACTGCAAGGAAATTACTTTCTTCCCACATCTGCATGTTCCAGGTGTGTGGCAGCCAGGCAGGAGCTGCCTGGGCTCTGTGCCCTGTAAATCCAGGATCCTTGCAAATGTGGAGGACTGTGACTTAAAACTAACTTTAATGAAATGACATCAGAAAGTAAAAATGGAGGTCTTTGCCTAGAACCATAAAATTTCTTGCTTTGATGCTAGAAATGGACTTCATGTGAGATGTTCAGTCCATTCCTCTGCTTAGGACAGGAGAAATCTGTATTTGAACAACAAAGCAATGTGTGATAAGCACTGAAAGTATTGGTTGGAAAAACACAAGTAATTCATCAGAATCAGGTACTTTGTGAGAACTCTGGACCTCAGTTAGACATGTGCATGTCAAAATTCCAGCTGGCTGGCATGGACTGCGGGAGCATCCAAAAAGTTTACCTCTTGAAGCACTTGCTTTATATCAGCCTAATCTCTCTGGACAGTAAATATCTGGTGTATTCTCTGCTCTCATGATCAGGTTGCTTTACCTTGGTGCAAACTGAGAAGACAATCCAACCTTTGTTTCTGATGGTTACTTTTCATAAAAGATCATCTATCTCCAGCAAAACCAATTATGTTCTTCCATATTACATTTCCAGTCATTCCACAGTTGTCTTTTGTACCGTGTAAATGGAGCATAAAGCCTGTAGTAAGTGCCAATCCTGGTAAAGTGAGTCCTGTTTCAGTATATTATGGTTGATTTGCAGTGTTTCTTGCTGTTACTATACATTTCTGTCAAGGAGGGTGAGGTGGATGCTCTGTTACCAACTCCTGAGCTATTACAGGTTTAGCATTGTACTTTCCACTGACAGCAAATGTTGTAGTTGGGGATGCAAAATGGCTTCAATTATAAAATTCTGACTCAGTGTTCTCATCATTAGGCTCGGGATGAAAATCGTCTCCGAACAGAATGAAGGCAATAAGAAAATAAATTATTTTCCCTACCACAGTCCTTTTTTTGTAGAATTTGCTTCAAGTCCTCTCGCCAGTTATTGAAACCTTAACTTTTCGTAAGCATGGCGAACTGAAACAAGATACTCTGCAAGTCGCAGAACTAATACAGAACAGCTTCTCATCAGTGAGCCAGAGTTGTTGAGCTGCTTTCAGGGCCAGGATGGTCCTCTGCAGCCATGGGTGCTGACATATTCCAGCTCTGTTGTACCTCTGCTCATGAGCCCTGGCAGATCCAGGATGGATCCACAACTGGGCTGTGGCTGTCCCACAAGGCACCCCAGGACAGCAGTGCTGGCAGCACTGTATGGCATGCAGAGCAACACTCACAGGGTTAGGAACATGGCAGAGGTGGGATTGAGAAGGATATGCATGAAAAACTCATCTCTTGCACTGATGAACTTCCTTGGGTCCTGGGCTTCTTGGTAAGATCGGTGCTTATAATAGATTGAACATTCCCATTCACTGTTTCATCCATAAACAAGAAAGGAATCGATTTTGTTGCCCAGGGCTGCCCAGTCCCACTGCTGAGCTGCTTGTGGGTAGTGGAAGAGTGGCTGGATGCTCCCACACGGCTTGGTCGATGAGCCAGCTTTCACTCTGTTTCTAGGGCAGCTTCCTTGGCAGCAGGATCTTGCTTTCACTGCCCCAATCCAGAGATCAGCGCTGTCTTCCCAAAGCCAAGGGCAGGGCAAAGGTAACTGGAGCAACAAGGAGATAATCCTTCAGAGGGGTTAGAGGGCGATGGGAGGATGGGTGTGTGGTCTGCTGCAGTAGCAGGGAGCAGGGACTATTCCTGTTCTCACTGACCTGCTCTGACTCTGGGAAACTCAGGCTAATTCAGTCCCCATTTGTAGGGAAAGGGACACACTCCCGCAGCCTCACCAGTGCAGCAAATATAATAGCCCTTATCTAAGGGATTTTCTTCAGTACCACAGTGCTGCTTATCCTCTCTCCCCTCAGCTCTGGCTGCACAGGCAGGCTTAAAGGAGAGAGGGGATCATCCTTCCTCCCCTCTTCCCTCTTAGTGTCCTTACCAAAGAAAGGAAGCACTTTTATGAAGGCGAGGAACTTCTGTGCTGCTCTGAACGTGCTTGATCCAGAAGAAGCTTTGTTAGCTGACTCAGCTCCAGCAGCACTGAAATTAAATTAGCAGGTGTTAAGCCTGTTTTGAAATGCTGCATCACTATGACCTAATTAATAACAGCCTAACTCTTTTAGGCTGCCTCTTTGGCCTTCTATGATTAAAACTTTTCCAATAGATCATGTTGTTCCCTCGATTTTTCTTATGCCAAGATGGAATTCACTTTATTGCATTAGCCTTGGTGGCTGGAGGACGCTTGTTATTGAAGGCAGTCAGAAATCCATCGTCCTGTTCCTGCAGAGAGCACGGGGTGTGCAGCTCCTCGTGGAGCTCCATGGTTGGCTCACACCCAGGGATGTGCAGAGCTGCCATCAGTGCTAGAAAGTTATTTTGTCTGGATAGTTTTGTTTGAGACTTCAGACTCAAAGCCTGTAGCACTTTCCTGGCCTGTTAGAAGTGGTCCCCTGTTTGGAAATCAAGGCTTTGCTTGCCTCTTGTGCCTTCTGACTGTGGAGGTACAGAGAGACCCATGTTCTCTGCTGAGTACTATTGTGGCAAATAGCAGACAACACTGCATTTTTATTTTGCTTTTAATACTTAGGCTGACAAGCCTCTTTCAAGCTTTCCTCATGGAGGCTGTGTGATGGAGATTTCTGCCCATCCCTTTGCTGCAGATGCTCTTGGTAAAGCAGCTTCTAAGGAAACTACTGTGTGCAATGAATTGGGACAGCTCTTGGAATTGTCAAGAATGCTCTCACTCCTCCTTGTAACCTTCACCTTCCTGGGTTCCTATTTTCCTCCCTCAATTTGTTTATTTAGCCTATATGTTTCCAGGGCAGGGCATGGCTTGTTTCTTCCAAGCTGCATTCAGCAGCCCTGATCCTTTGATAACGCAGCAATAAATCCCTTGGAGAGTTTCCTGACTTGAGAGTTGTGTGCTGAGTCCCATCCTCAGACATTCAGGAGCCCAAGAGGCTCAAGTATCTTGGAGGTAACCAGCAAGACAAAATGAAAACCAGGTCAGCTTTTTGGGAACAGGTGTTTTGATGCTCTGTCACTCAGCAATTACAGGAAACTAGATAAGCAAATTTTCAGTATCTAACGCTCTGATATCTGCTGATAATCTGCTCGCTGGTTCTGATGACTAATTAAGGGCTGACTCTCCAGGATGAGAGAGAGCCCTGCTTTGATTCTGAGGCTGACTCCAGCATCTGGTGCCAACAGAAATGAAGTTCATCCATCTGCAGAAGGCCTGTCTGTCACCAAAACTGAGTTCTAATATGGTGACTGAACTTTATCCTGTTCATTACTGCCATCTAAGCAAAGTGCTGCTTATCCCCACATGCCTCTGAAAAATGCTGTGGATCCCCTGCATGGTAGAGCTGTTGAAGGGCCATATTCTCTCTCTCCTTCGCTGGTCAGTGCAGTGTTTACACCCACAAACACAAGGAAGTGGCAGCTCTTAGCTCTGCTATATCCAGGATGAGGGCATGCTCTGTTAGACTAAAACTGATCTAATCCCATTAAAATCCCCAAGCTGTGCAAGTTCAGGCTGCCGAGCTCTTTGCTCTGAGTTCCTGAGTGCATGTCTGAATACAGGAGAAAAAAGGCACAATATCATTACTGACACAAAGCACAGACTGTGGTGAAACTAAAATTGCACTGCTACTAGAAGTATTTGTGAAGAGATCTTTTTTTTAGTAAAGAGATTCTTTGGCTGGCTGTGATTTCCTCAGCTCGTGCTATTTTCATGCAGATACACCAATTTGTTGTATAACCAGTGTTTGCACATGTCCTGTATTTTGATACAAATTGTCTAGCACCAGAGCCATCCTAAATGGTCATCGCAGTAAACAAAGCCCAGTCAGTGTGTGTCGGGTGGAAGGAGCAGATTTGCAGTGAAACAGCTGACGGGGGAAGAGACAGTGTGAGACTGCAGCCCTGAATTGTGTCACTGACTTCAGGCAATGCAGATCAGCAGGAGACAGGACTGCAGCAGATGGTCTGAGTTTGATTAATCAAATGTCCTGAATTAAAGCCTGATTGTTTTTCTTTTTAAAAAAGTAGGTTAAAAAATGAAAGCAAGCTGACAATGTAAATGCATGCACTGTCTATCGCTGTTACTAACTTCAAATAACTGAAGGCTGAAGGGATCGCTGTTTTCCTGACAGGTCCCAGCACATGGAACCTCAGAGTGTTTAAAGAGATTTAAAACAGTGTGGGGATCAAGCAGAGGTACAGCAAACTCTGCATCGTCTTGAAAGGCTGAGCATGATGGGCTGGGGACCTGCTGAAGGACAGGACATGCTGAAATACACAGCGCCCCACCAGCCTTGGGAACAGCTCTGGGCCACAAAACCCTGTTCAACTCCAGACATTCACCACCCTTGCTTGAATTCAATGGAGTTGAAGGGTTGAGCCTCCCAGTGTGACTTCCAGAGAAGTAAACCACATCTCTCTTCTCCATGGCTGAGGCTGCATGTTTATTTTTTCCTTCTAAATAATGCACATTTCATTATAATTAATCATCATAACCCAAGAAATGGGGAAAAATTACAGAAGTGGTGAAAATCATATTCAGCTCTGATTTTCTGTCTCTGAAATAGCAAAAACCACCCAACATTTTAGGAGTGCAGAATTGAATTAAAACTATAGATTGATCATAAGTCCTCTTGGCTCTAAGCCAAGAGTGGAGCTATTAATTTGACGCAAATTAATCTATGCAAATTTGCACACTGATTTAATGAAGAGACAGACATGCAATCATTTCATTACTTCTCAGATTTTCAATTAGATTGAATTCAGTAGCTGGCCACCATCATAGTCGCAGAGTTTTGCTAAAAGGTTATTTGATGAATATTTATGAATTTGTTACTCTGCTTCAGCTGGGCTTAATAGCAAGTATCATACTTTCTGAGTACATGCAAATGATTCTTCAAATATCCTAATGCAGTGATTGATTTACCTTTTTTTGGTCTTGACTGCTCTATCTTTAATCCCAGTTATTACTCTGGTGTTCTGGTCTGAGACAAATGACTTCCTTAGGGGTAAGTGACTGTTTTAAATTATTACAAACACTGTCTTGTTTCATGGCTATTTCAGTGTGAGACGTGATGTTCTGAACAGCTGGAAATGTGACAAATCTCGCTCAGAGTGCAAACAGATAAAAATTGAGACAACCCATAATATTGCCCTGGGCAAAAAAGGTGTCACTCCTACAGATGTCTGAGATTAGAGGGATGGATTCCCTGCTCATGGAGTTCTGTAATGATATTCACCTTGCAATCTCACCTAAAGATGTTTTCAGCTGGAAGTCTGAGGCTTCCCCACTCCCGTGGAGCTGCTTAAGCATTGTCCCAGTTTGAACTGGTGGTTCTGAACCTTATCCAGCTTCTGCTGAAATTAAAGGAGCTAGAAAAGAGTTCTGTAAATGGGATAGGAGCAAGTCCAACACGTTCTGTTCCTGCCTTTCATTGTTTCAAGTTCTGAGTGGTTGTAAGGATTCAGATTAAAAACTGAATGCTCAATGAATTCATGTACTGCAGGACTATTTTTGAGCTAGTGGGTGTTCGGGGAAGGTGAGGCAGCTAAAGCTTTCCTCCTTCAGGAGTTTCAGAAATGCTCTCCTCTGGAGTCATTTAAGGTCACAGATGATCTCCAGCTTCAAATCTGAACGTTCAGCCTCTTAGTTCCTCCAGCCAGCCTATTTTTGATAGGCTTTGGTTTTTTCTTTCCATCTTTCAACCTGCCTGTTCACAAGACATTAGCTTGGAGTCGGACCAGATCTCTTCCAGAGACAGCCAGAACCAGCAAGAGCCATGCAAAATACTGGCTGCCCTGAGGTGGCTTTTACACCCCAATCTATAGACAGCATGTCAGAAACTTAGAGTGGAAAACATTCCATTAAACAGGGACATGAGGAAAAAGTGATCACATCATTATAAGCACTCTGAACCTCCATTTTTCTATGTTTATCCATGTAAGCTCTTTCAAAACCTCCAAAAGCAGAGCATCGTCCTGTAACCAAAGGTGTGCTGTTTATCATCTGGCATGAGGGACTCTTTGTGTGTCCTCTGCATCTCTTCTCAGCTGTGCTACAAAATGGGATTTCCTTTGGTTGTTCCTGAAGTCAGCCTGGAGAATTCATAGCTGGTAGTTTGGATAGAAGATGGGGGGGTTGTGATACTCTTTAGTTCCCAAAGAAAACTATTCTGATGTCTGAGGTCAGCATCTTCGTATTTATCACAAACTTCAAATTTTGCCTTGGACTTGAGACCTTCACTGGTGCAATGCAAGTGAAAGCACAGGTAAATGTGAAAGGAAAATGGCTGTAATTTGTGAGCCTTGCAAAATGAGATCTTGAACTGCACAAGGCAACATGGAAATGAGCCCTATATTTTATCCATTCAGAATCGGAAAGAGCTGGCTAGCAAGAGTGAAAACATACAGATGTCTCAGTAAACTGTGAGGGAGGTGACAATGGTAACTTCAGAACTAAGCCAAAACTGGTGTCGCTTTCACCTTCTGCCAGGCTCCTCGGTGTGCCAGTTGAACCAGTTTTGTTGCCCTTTGGTTGGCACCCACATACAATAATTACTGCCACATAACTCCAAACTGGCTCATTTTACCTGAGCAAGGGTATTTTCTGTATGAAGAGCAAGAAGAGCAGGACACGTCTAGAAAGACAAGGAGTGGCGATAAGGAAGTGTTGATGGAAGGAGGCTGAACCTCCTTTTGGATTTCACTCTCCTCTGGAGCCAGGGTGTAAAGTTCATTCCTACTGTAACATACACCATGTTATATCTTCCCACCGACCTCTGTCTGCTATCCAGGCTATGAATTAAATCTTTTTTGTGGTGGAGGAGTTTACCTGGGAAAATGGGAGAGCAGCAGACTTGAGAGGATTAGGAGGTTAACAGGACAAGGAAGGTGTGTTCCCATCCTGCTGAGAGGGAGTCCTATTCTCTTTCGGTGGCAAGGAGATTGGTCTCTATTCAGTAATAGCTCCTGAAATAAAGAATGTTTATAAATTTTTGCAATCCCTTTACTGAACAAGGTCAAAAGGGTGCTGCTTTCATTGCAGCCTGTTTCTTGCACTAGATAAACACCTGCAGGTTATGTCAAGCAGGTCTCAGCTGCTCGGTGAGGAAATGCTGCAGGATTTCGACACAGGCCTGGACTGCCTGGGACGAAAAGCTAATTCAATCTAGGCTTTGGGAAAGTTTGTAGGAAATGCCATTGGTGGGGGTTGCCTATCAGTTATGTTAATTGGAGTACATGTAAAGCAGGATTATCAAACTGGCAAAGCAATTCTATCACCAGCAAGTGGCCTAAGGCTGAGCCATTGCAGGGAGGCTGGGCTGAGGCGGGGCTGCAAAATTTGATTCTATTAAGGGGTTTCTGATTTCCACACCAATTTATTTGCCTGATCTATGCAAGTGTCTAATCCTCTCCTGCTTATTTATATTTTTCCCTGCTCTGGGGAGTATCCTGCCTGAGCTTTTTCTTTAATGTAACAAAAGGACATTTCATCGCCAGCCAGAGATGTGACCATACAAGTTGGAGAGGTGTTGCTGCTTTTACAGCTCTATTATTTGACAGTGCGTGATGTTTCCACACATAACTGGAGAGCTTGTCGAATGCCTCATTGCCCTCCTGAAAATCGCCTTTCTTCTGAGCAGTGGTGACAAATGACCATCACAGGCCCCATGGAGCAGGAGGGAAACTGTAACACTCAGTAGAAATTAATTTCCTGAAGCAATAGACTAAACCCCACGTTTGCACAGCCCAATACATTCCAACCTCTGGCAGCATTTCTGCCTCCCTGTGGGAGCAGTTGAAATGTGTCTCTGTGCTCATCCTGGAGCTGTTTTCTTGGCTTTTGTGGCTCACTGAAAGGACGTGGCATGTCCATTGTGGCATAGTGAAGTGTCCCCTGCAAGCCCTTCCTCCAGGTCTAAGCAAACAACAAACACCACAGCCCCATTTTCCCTTTAAAAAGCAGGGGTGTACAAGAAACAGGACCAGCTCACCTAAGGGACTGGGAGAGTTCTGTCCCCAGTCATGTTACTGGCCCATGCTGGTGTTTCTGGTGTGTCCTTGCCCTGAAGGTGGGCATCCTTTCCTTGTTCAGGCTGAGCCATGGAGCTTGGGAGGGGCCCTGAATTATCAGGAGACATCCTGGGTGCGAAGGAGGCTGAATGAGGGAGGAGCACAGGAGATCTCTGTGTCCTCATGGATAAGGCATGGATAATGCCATTTGTGGTCAGTCTTGTTATTCCTGCCACAGTTGCCTCCAGGAGGAAGGCACTGGTGAACTCCTGAGTAAAGGAAAATGCAGGCAAGGAACAGAAAAAATGTGCTTTTCCTGCACAGGGCACAGTGCTGAGAGGCTGAGTCTGGGGGCTATGCCCTGGAGGGATCCTCCCCAGAAGGAGACCCTTCACCACGACAGACCCCTCAGGCAGGGCTAGGGGCTCTGTGCTGCCCTTGTCCCCACTGTGCTGTCAGCACTGCCTCACTGGGGCTCTGGAGGCTGAGCAGGGCTGGCTGGGCTGTGCCAGCAGCAGCTGCTGGAGCAGGCATGGAGAAGCACTTCCATGGTGCAACCATAACATGGGAAGTAATTTTTTAAAATAATATAAAAAAAAGTTTTCCTCTGTGCATGGCCCATTTCTGCATGGAGGTGTTCCTACTGCAGGGTCTAACCTTCTGCTGCTCCTGGCTCTTGCCTGGATTTTGGGGGCGTTTCTCTCATGCCTTGGCTGCAGGTAACACTGTGCCTGCTTTGTTGTGCTTCCCTTGCACCCCTGTAACCCTCTCCAAACTGCCCCTGAGTGGCGAGATGGCTCAATTTATTGTCTCGTAATATTAGGTCTCTCGGCCATACTGCAAGTAAACCTCAGAGGGAAATCAATACATCCCACCCTCAGCACATTGATTTACACCACCTTTCCCATGATGGCTCTTGTAACAAATGCAAAAGGGCTTTTAAAGGCTTATCTGAATGCAAATGTGCAAAACACAGCAGCGTGGGGTGGTGAGGAATGTGTGGTCCTGACACAACCTGTCCAGGGTCACTCAGGCTCGTGCAGGGCTGGCTTCTGTGCGTGGTTGAGAGATGCAGCCCACGGTCTGGGAAGAGGCAGTAAAACAGTGGGATGCTGCCTCAGCATGTGGGCTAGGATGGAACCAGGATGGTGACAATACACGATGACAATAAAAAATAAATATATAAATAAAGCCAGCGACAGGGTTTGAGCCTTGAAGCACTTTGTGTCAAGAGAAGAGGAGAGCTGAACACAAAGAAGCAGCACCTGCCGTGCTGTGCTTTTGAGCTGTATTTTGGTGCCAGGCAGCTGAGTGCCTCAAATTTCTGTGTGTGAGAGCCTCAGTCAGACGGTTCCAATGCCAAAATATTGGCCTTTTAGCTAACAGGGCTGCAGTGACCCTGCTCTGGGTCGGACAGGGTGAGCGGAGAGGCTTCAGAAGCAGCTGGGGTCGGATCTGGGGCTGCAGCAGAGGATGGTCCTGTCGCTATCAGAGCAATGTTCTCCATACTTGCTCACACCCCAGAGCACTCCTGTGACCTGAAAGCCTCCCAGGACTGTGACTCTGCCTCTTCTTTCAATTTGCTGTCCAGAAATATAATTTGTATTGTCGCACAAAATCCAGCCATTGCCTCGTCACAGCAAACCTGTGTGTTGAGCTGCATTTTGGAGCAGCACAGCAACATCAGTACCTGATGTCCCTTCTCATATGGCAAATAATGGACCACATTCAGCAGCTGCAGTCACCAGTCAGAGGAGTTGTAGGGGCTTCAGAGGTGCTGCTCTGCGGCCTGGCAGAGCAGCATCAGATCGTCTGGGTAAGCAGCCAGAGACAAGCACTGGCAGCGCAGTCTTGAGAAAATGCTGAATGCAGCTTTTTGCTGGCTAAAAGGACTTGGAGCTCTCTCCTGCTGCTTCGTTCCTGGTGTGTGAAGCGAAACAAGGCTTTGTACATAATTTGAAAGCAAACGGGATTGTGTCAAAATATCAGACTTCACCATTAATTATTTCTCCAGACTGGAATGACCCATGGGAGTCAAATTTTTTAGCCAGCTCCTCTGGGCAGGCAGATAATATCATAAAATATTTTTATCTGATGGAAGTGGGTATCACCCCCTGGATGGCACACTGATACACCCCAGAAAGAAGCTGACAAAAATAAAAAGAAATCAATTCTATTAGAGCTGGAGCTGAGCAGCACATGAATTTAAATAGCTACTTTCAGTTGGCTACTTGGTATATTAAGTACATAATTTTCCTGCTCCATTAGTCCACTGTAAAACAACCACTAATGAAGATGGAATTAAGAGTTTGAAAAAAATGCTTTTGAATATTTTGCAGTTTGACTCAAAGTGGTTCCTTGTCTAAAAGGTAGATCTGATAGTTCATAGATCTGCAGGGATTGCTGATGTGCACTATATAGCTGCTTTAAAGGTGTCAGCATTTCAGAGCTGTTGGGCTGTACATCTGCATTGCTGCAGTCTGTGAGTTCCCATTAGGGCAGTTTCCAGTATTTTCTAAGCTTCATCTCCAGTAAAATTGCAGGTCTTTGAGGAAGAAGGCACAGAGGAGAATAATTTCTTATGTGTTTATACATTATCTACCACCATAGGACTCCAGTCCTAACTGAAGACTTTGGGTACTGCCACAGTATAAATGATGTTCCAAATGACAAATAAGTCCTCCAAATGCTGTTTAAGAACCCTTTAGGAAGTTGAGTAGCATGTCTGAGTCCTACTGTACTAATTCACTGGGACCAGGGATTTACTGTTGATAATTTCATAGGATGGGTGCTTGGTTCATAGTAAAAGCAGGACTTTGGCAGTGTTGTCTTTCTCTTGAAGTCCTCAGACTTGGCCAGAGGTGCAAAACCTAAACACAAACCTGGACATTCCCCAGCTCTAAGGCTGTATTGGTTTGCGTCACCTCGTTGGGTCCTCAGATGTCCTTTGAAATGTGACCTGCTGGGGTCTGACCATCTTCCTGTGCCCAGCAGGAGCGAAGGGTTAGGTTAGCTCAGGAATTCATTCATAGGCAGACTCACCAATGCATTTTAGTGCTGTTGGTTCAATATGTAGAATGTTTGTTTCTTGAAGGAAAAAAAATATTCTGTTTTAGGAACAGTATTTGTAATAATTCTTTGTAATTTGGACAAAACTAGCACCTTTCACTTGCATGACCCTCTGTGCAAAGATTCTTTCACTCACCGAGCATCATGATTTCCCATCAATTCCCAGAAAAAGCACTGCTCAATCAAGGCACCTCTACCTGCATGGCAGAACAGTGCTGCAGCAGCGTTAATTCCCATGGTCATTAAGCTGTGTTTATGGTGCACATTTGATGTTTCAGCCACAGCCCCATGTCATCCATAAAGCAACATGGATTTTTCCAGCAAGAAGCTCTGCTGTGCAACTTCCTCTGTCCCCCAGCCCAGCTTTCAGTCCCAGCAATGCCTCGGAAAGTGCAACACTTAAAATGGAATGGTTGTATGTGCATCACCCCAGAGTGATTTTATCCATAAGCTGCCACTGCTCTGGGCGTGAATAAGGACAGGCATGGCACCAAAAAATGGAACAAAAAGCCACAGAGGCTTTTATGCTTCCAAACACTTCGGCTGTAACTTGGATATTGGGAAATGCATTACATAGGACAATGCACGATCTCTGCACTGAGACCCATTTGCATGATTTGTCTCTTCTGTATTCATGAAGAGCTCTCTCATTATGGCTATTTCTCACATTTATTTTATTTCTAATTACAGTGATTTATGATTGGGTTTTAATTAACTTCTCTTGTCTGGATCCTACCTATATACTTAATTGAGCCTTGCAATCTAGGCTTCACACTGGTGGAAGCTGTACATGGAAATACCCTTGTAGCCACCAGCTTTAAATTAATTTAAGATTAGATTCTGGAATGGAGCAGCTACTGAAGATGATCTCAGCTTCTGTGCTACAGAGGAGTGAATGAATTTGCTCAAGGTCTCCTCCGAGCCCTGGTCTCCCAAAATGAAGTTGATGCTCAGTGGTTCTCAGGCTCCCATTCTGTGAGTTGAGTGCACCGTGCCTGTGGGTACGCCCTGCTCTCCAGGAAGGCTCTGGGGGTGCTTCCTTCACCTTCATGGTGCTCAGCATGGCACTTCATCATCCAGTGAGACCTCAGATGGGACTTTGCAGGGTGCTGGGACCCCACAGCAGAGAGAGGAGAACAGCAAACTCCCGACAGTGTTGGGATTGGATTCCCTGCAAGGCTGCAGTCCGTTCCAGCCCGAGAGAGCTGCCCTGCAGTGCAGCCCTGGCTGCAGGGCCACGACAGCGCCGTGAGCTGACTTGGATGTGACATCAGACTTCTAGTTCAGTGTGACAGTCCCTCAATTTTCTAATAAATTTGGGTCAACGCTGGTCTTTTGTGGGATAATTAAGGTTGATCCATTCTGGAGGGCAAGCGGGAAGAAAATTCATTACTGTGCGAGGAAGTCAAAGAGGGCCAAGGTGGAGAATATCTGTGTTCCAAGCACTGCTGTTTAGTGCTGCATCCTAATTGATCAGTGAACTATGTAAATGCTGAACAGGTCAGGCTCTGCATTTTACAAAGTGTCAGAACTGATGAGCCTTGCTTTGAAAAGTTACCTTGCTGTGCTGCATGCTGCCGAGAGAATAGGGAAACGGGATCTTTAACAATTGTTCATTTTTAATTCATGGCAAGTTCTTCTTATGATCTTTACACTGTGCTTGGCCTGCAGAGTGTAGCGATTGCCCCTGTAAACAAAATACCTGCCACACAAATACAGCAACAAATATTCTCCAGCCCTTCTCACCTCTCCGCCCTGTGGCGCTGGGTGCTGTGCAAAGCAATGGCAGAGCAGTGATGGTTTCCTATTGCTGCAAACCACCAAGCTGCTTTGTAATAAGATTCATTACCTTTGTCTTGGGGGCAGGCAAATTCTGGAGCTAAAATCAAAGCCCACTGAGGCCACAGTTTCACACTTCCTTAGGTGTGGACTTCCTTTCCTGTTTTTTTTAAGAAGAGAAACCTGATGCCAAGCACAGTCTCCATCTTCCTTCTACCTGGGCTCCAGGATTCTGGGTGGAATGTTGCCTTGAACGCCACTGCCCTGCACAGTTGGAAATAGGAGCATCTCACAGCAGAGCTGGGTCCTTGTATGGCACTTCCAAGCTGAAATTCCAACACTGGGAGGAGGAGATCTGCTATAAATACAGGGCTTTGTTTGCAGAGCTTTGACTTGCAGGATTGTGCTCAAGTCCCATAGCCTGAGCACTCTGCTAGAACAAATTGCTCTGAGAGATCTCAATGTTTTTCATTTTACTATGATTGGAGGAATGCCAAGTTTTTTTTCATTCATTTGTAGCAAAGAAACTTACCTGCCCTCAGGGCTTTACAAAGTGCAGTGAGTTAGAATCATCCAGGAATGAGAACTTCCTATGAAGCAAGCTGCATATTCATTTTTACAAGTGGAGCAGGAACAGAATTCCTACTTGTTTCATTAATCACTTTTGTGACAGACCCTTCACCACTCCTTCCTATCAATGCTAAAGCTGGGAAACATTGTTTTTCACAATGAGAGAGGCAAGAAGTGGATCTCTAATTATGAATACTATTACAGAGCTGAAGCAAATCACTCAAGGCTGTTTTAAGTATCATGCAATGGAAATCATCACTCAGGCTCAGACAACACGCATCTGTTACTGATATTAGAATTGTTAATGTAAGCATGTCATGGTTTTCCTTTGTGATAAGACTGTGCAAATAAAACAAAAAGAAATAAATTCAGAGGATGCTTGAAATTCTGGTTCCTCCAGGCAGAATTCCTCTGGTGGGCCCTGGGCTGTTCACTGTTTGAAAGAGTAGAGTGGGAGACTTGCATCCCAGTCTGGGACAGGTGTGCTGTGACTGATGGTCTCGTTAGGAAGAGCAAGGAATTTCTAATCCTAAGAGAGGAGACTGAGGCTCTCACAGGAGAAACAGCTCGGCTTTTGCTGCTTCATGGAGTAAGAAACGACAGAATGTGATTGTTTACTATAAATTCAAGAGGAATAGATAGCAGGAAGGAGAAGAACTCTGTTGTTGGCCCATGTGTCTGTAAGTTTGCCCAGTGCTTTCTTATTGTATGAATGGATTATTGAAAGATGTTACTTCTCCTAGAAGACTCTGGTTTTCTTCTAGTCTTGGACCATAGCAGCATGCTTGGCACTAAAATGGAGCACTTACAGTCAAGTTGAGATACATTTAGTTTCAGTGTGAGGAGCCTTCCAAGTACGAGAGCTGAAGGGATGTGGGAAAGGCTCACAGTATTCAGGCAAAGCACCTGAAATAGCCGTAAATTGGCTTTTGATTGGTACCTGAAGGATTGCATGACATGGGAGCATGTGGTAGCTGAATTGTGATGGCCCAAAATCCTCTGCAGTCCTAAGGGAATGCGAGCTGAAATTAAGAGACTGTGTAACATCAGTGAAGTGGGGGAAAATCTGCATGAGGAACATCAGCAGATTTACTAGCCATTGGTTTCTATTTAATTATTGATAGTAATCCAAGTACTTCTTACTCTGTTTTGTAGTATTTTACAGTGTTTTCCTCTGTGTATTGAATGTCTGATTTACTAAGGAACTATATGCCTTGGAGTTGTGTGAGAGCAATGAATGAATTCATCAGCTTTCACAAAAAGCAGCTGTAAGATCTCACTGAGGAGGGCTTCTGCAAAGAGTTAAGCTGAAGGATGAAGGGGAATGCAATAGAATTATACATAAGATTGGCACATCCATCTAATGTGCTACACGGGCTGTGTTATAAGGTTGGTTGTTTTGTTCTCCCTCTGTGCTTAGAACTTAGAAAAGCATTTCAGAAATTCAGCATCAATATCTAGGGTAAGATTTCAGCTCCCACTTAGGCCCTGTACAAAGGGGTCAGGGTCTCAGCACTTTGTCCTTGGCTCTGCCGTGGAGAAAAGCTGCTCAGCACACTGAGTCAAGAGGAACGGGGCACAGATCTGTGCCCTGGCCTCCCAAGCTCCCAACGCCTGCAGTGGGAGGGGGACTGGCTACAGGCATTTTGGGGAGTACAGTGTTTTGAACTCTGCAGCAGTATCTTCAGTAGGACTGGTGTGGGATGGCACAGACCAGGACAACTTTGTGCGAAAAGATCTGTCTGAGTGAACTGTGAAACTTTTGTCCAGGGTAAACAACCAGGGAGCATCAGACTGTTTATAAGTTAACCTCTGCCTGTGGTTACTGAAAATACCAGGAAAAATTCTCATCTTCCCTCTGCACTGCATTGTATCCTTGCTTTGTATTGGTAAGATGGAGATTGCTCATCTAGAGCCTTAAGAGTTCATTACACTACAAAATATCTGATGCACAGATTTACCTGAAAGGAGATTGCAGTGAGGTGGGGGTTGGTCTCTTCTCCCAGGTAACGAGCGGTAGGATGAGAGGAAACAGCTTGTGCCAGGGGAGGTTTAGATTGGATATTAAGAAAAATTTCTTCACTGAATGTGCGGTCAGGCATTGGAAAAGGATGTCCAGGGAAGTGGTGGAATCCGTGTCTGTGGAAGTGTTAAAAAAATGCGTAGATGTAGAGACATGGCTTAGTGGTGTCCTTGGCAGTGCTGGGTTAATGGATGGACTCAAAGATCTTAGAGATCTTTTCCAACCTTAATGATTCTATGACATTAAAGAATTGCAGGTCTAAATTCTTCCTTGATATTCCACTGGAAGGGATAGCCCATGATGGAAGGCTGATAAAATAGGATGGAAGACCTCTCTGGGCTTCCCTGGAGGAATGTGTGTGCTCAGAAGAACAAATCAAAACGTCTTCCTGGCTGGGCCCATTCTCTGAACTTAGGCTGCTCTTATTGATAGCTTGAATTTTGGGTAAACTTTGGATAAACCCTTGCAAGTGGGAATGTATTCCCAGAAATGACACAGCAACGCTCTCGTGAGATGCTACTCACCAGGAGGAGTTAGCAGCCATTGCAAACAACTGGATGCACACAGGATGATGTTCTACACTGTCCGCAGTTATCATCCCTCTCTGGTTGTAAGTACATCTGAAGGGTGTGATTTCCATTTAGAGTACATTATAGAACCAGGTCAAACATGAGGAATTCATTTTTTTACCTGCCTGGTAACCTGACAGACCATGTAGTTTGATCTTTGTGAAATTATCTGACTAGACACGGCACTCTTCTAAAGTAGAGGATTAGGAATTATTTAGACAAAGGAGAAGACAGGTGTATTAAAACACAGTGATAAGAAAAGTTGCTTACCCTAGATTTACAGGGAAAATTAAATTAAAGAGGAAACTGTTACTTATTTGACACTGAATGTGGAAATTATTGGGGAAAGTGTTACTTATTTGACTGTGAATGTGGGAATTATTACTAATTGCAAGAGTAATTTCTTGAAAATGATGCTGTAATGATTCTTTCTATTACAAGCGGTAATGCTGTCATTACTACATTACTCAAACTCAAATCCATGGGGAAGCTCTGTAGGGTGAGCAGTGATTGAAAGTTTCACATTAAAATAATTACACTCAGTCTTAAATTTAGAATATGTGATATATATCTAATGTTCTCTAGATTTCTTAAGGCTCCTCTTCCACAAAGATGCTTCTCTTATCTGCACGGTGCTCTGGTTATTTTGCTCTTTTTATACTAATTAGTTGTTCAGGACATGTTTAATGATGATATTCAGAAATGAGAGAGTTTTAGCATTTATACAATGGTGGCAACCAAGAAATGAACAGTTTATTTCTTATCTATAATGCTGTGTGGAGAAAAATTTGTCAGCCCTATCCAGACTGTCCTGGGTTTGCTGCCTCTTTGAGGGAGGATTTAAGCATCTCGGTGGAAACATCCCAAGGCAGTGTGAGAAATATGACAGAGGTAGGTGCAACAAATGCTACTCCAGGTCTCATTTTGATTTTGTAAGCCCTGGTGAAGCGGGCAGGGCATGTGAAGGGTCAAGAAGAGCCCTTCTGATGAGAGTAACAGAGTTATGGAGCTGGACTTGCACACAGACTCTCTGCTAAGTGTGTCTCACTGACCCCAGGGCACCTCCAGAATCTCCCAAGGAAAGCAGGCCAAGCCTTTCCCCTGCTAAATACTGTTAATTCAATGCCTCCAGAGGTGAGGAGTCTGCTCGATCTGGAATTCTAGCTGCTATCTTCTGTACTAAGGGGTCAATTCTTTGGCAGCCAGCTGGAGGCACATGGCTGTTGTGTGCAGATATCCCTTGGTGGGGCAGAGACCAGGGAACAGCACCGAAATGCAGTGAGAAAATAAGGTGCTTTCCTCTCCTTACTTTTTTGCCGTGGTGTTCCTGGTAGCAGCTGGGAGCTGAGCCACTGCCGTGCCCTGCCCTGGGCTTGGCTCTCAGGGGAAGGTCGTGCTGACCTAAATGTTGAATGCTGTTGTAGGAACAGCTCTGAAGGAGAGTTTCATTCTGTCTTTGCACCAAACGAAGGGGAAGGAAGCCCCCAAACCAATTTTTGGTTAAGCTAACTGGAAGTAAATTAGATAATCATAGAAAAACACAACCCACTTCAACCAGAAGATGAAGGATCTGTGGGAGATGGATTCTCTCCTGCTTTGGAAGCATTTGCAGAGCTTCTGCTCTGTTTCTCCATGAGGTCCTGGGCAGGGGCTGCTGAGGGGCCTGGGGTCCCACACGGGGTCCCACACGAGGGTGGTGGCTGTCCCAGGGTGGTCCTGAGGGCTTCTGCCTGATCTCACTGCTCTTCACTGCAGTGATGATCTTCCTTACTGAGCTTGTCCCAGTTAACTGAAGTTGGGCACTTGTCAGGATTTTCCTCTGGCACAGAAATTTTAGTCTTTGCTCTTCAAACCTATTCTCCTTTGTAAAAGCATTCAGAATGTGTTTTCTTTTCAAGTGTAATTTTGAACACATTAATGATATTGGCAATTACTCAAAGAAAAACATGTAATCAATGAATGCTTGCTAGTCTTTGGGGTGATAAATTTTAGAAATACAGTCTGTGCTCGCCTGGAATTTATTGCTTCAGGCAAGGTGATGGCTGCAGCAGTGCCATTTCCAAAGACTGCGCTGTGTATTTATTTTCTCATTAGCATCTAGTTTCTATTGTATATTTTGAACAAAGGTAACCTTGGAGTAGGAACACATTCCTTTCTGTCAGGAAGAACTTGTGATGCTGTTTCAAAGGTGCATGCATGATTGAGCAGCAATACATCACAAGAAGCTCTGCAAAGAAGATAATTCTCCATGGGCTGTAGTTGAAGAAAGGAAAAATCCATTTTTTTAGATTACCGTACTTTGTGTGTGGGGGAGGGTTAATTTATGTGTGTTGTGACAAGCTCTCTCAGATGGTGAGTAGACTGTTTGTCAACTCATAACTATCATTCTCCAAAATAGCAAAGATTCATTGATTTGCATTTTAGTCAGTTTTGATAAAAATCTATATCCCTTTTTAAAGGAAGGAAGCTGTCGTCAGTGAAAATTCTTTAAAAAGCAAAAATTCAGAGCGATTTTAGTAGCTCAGGGGAGGAAGTTGAAGCAGTGACTCTAAACTTTAACCGCAGCATCCGCGTACAGTATTAACCCCTTGGTATATTGCTGCCATTTAATGTCCGTGATGCAGACAGACTGCACAGAGCTGGAAGTTCACAGGAGATGCATTTCTGAGGATGAGGAGGGGAAGTGAGGAAGGGCACACCTGTGGAAAAGCACTGAGCTGTGCCCTGGAGGAAGAGCAGGTCCGTGGTAGAATGAGAAGTGTCTGTGACCAAGAATGTCAAATGTCACTGGCAGGGCTGGAAATGGCCTCGCAGGTGCTCCTGTTTTGGAAGCATCTCAGAAACATTATACCCAGCCCAAGAAGGTAACTAGGAGTGGTCCTTCCTGCAGCTTGGACCAGAGCTGGGATAATAATCTCTGCTCAGCACAGGAAAGACAAATTCACATCCCCCAGAAATCACAGGGCACAGTTAGAACAGGAAAAACACAGGCAGCAGAGCCAGGTATCGACCAGGATGCTAATCCCACTACTCGCGTATTACAAACCACAAGCTGAGACCTTTAACAGCTCTGCTTAACCCCAGTCTTGCCTGCCCCAGCAGAGCTGTGCCCCCACATCTGAGGCGAGCACTGACGCAGGGGAGTGACTCCTGCTAAAATCCCTCCATGGGCTATAAGCCCTCTGGTGTTTGGGAAGTCCATCAGTGCAGGGGCAGGTGCCTCTAGTGCTGCCAGGATTTCGACTTTTTGTGCCCCTGGTGCAGCTCCCAGTGCCAGGGCAAACCCCGGGGGATGAGCTGAGCTGTCCCAGGAGCAGAGGTGGGAGGAAAGTGGTGTTTGTCCAGGCTGCTGTGGTGGGTTTGAGGCACAGCTGAGCTGGCTCTGTGTGCTGGGGACACTCTGTGCTGAGCATTAGGCTGGGGACAAACAGAACTGCCCAGGCTCGTCCCACTCCAAGGAGAGAGCAGAGCCTGGGGAATTCCAGAGATACTAAAGGGCTGCACCAGCCAAAGCAGCTGGATTGTGGCTTTCAGCTCTCAGTTTGTGTGAGCTGTGGTGTTGGCCCTCGCTCTTGTGTTTTTATGATGACGGAGATGGAACTGGCAGCCTGGAGTTTCTCGTTTTCAGGGTTTTTTTGTGATGGCAAGCTTGAATCCTCAGCCTTGCCGGGACACAAGCATCCCAGGAGAAAATGGGACTGGTCAGTCCTGTGTCAGATTGATTCTAAAGGTTAAATCTCCACCAGAGGAGTAAGGGGTTTAAGGATAAAAGGTGAGACACACTGTGTAATCACACCATGGAAAGATGGCCCTTGTCCTGACGAGCATTAGCTCTGCAGTCAGCTACAGCTGTGTTGGCTAAAAGGATCACATTAAATCTATGCCTGTTTTTATTCATAAAACTGATGGGTTTTGAACATAACAAACTTTAATGTGTTTGGAAGTGCCTTAAGTTGGTAATGATGATGAAATGCAAAGAATCATCCAAATTTCTTCTGTTTACTCCTACAGTATAAACAGGTTTGTTCAGTAGTTTCTGCATGGGGTATTCAAGATTTTTAACTGACAACAGAAATTCACATATGGCTCAGAAAAGTGTTGGCATCCTCTTGTGTGAAGTTTGTTAAAATTGTATGATAGACATCTTGTTATTTAAAAAATCCTTTTCCTTTCAAACAAATTTATTCTGTGGTTTAAAAACTGTGTTTTAAAAGCTAATTGGACAAGGCCAAGGTTATAATTAGATTTATACTCATGCAGATTAGTCTCCTAGGACTATTTTGTAACTCTGTGTCTGAAATTGAAGTTTGTCAGGATGTCAAAATTTATTTTAAAAAAAATTGTCATCTGCTGTAAGTGACAATTGCAGTTGTAGCAGGAATTTTTCAGTATCAAAGGCAGAGATGATCTCAGATGGGGGAGGATCTGCCATTATTTACCATCTACCTTGTCAAGCTGGTTTCCTCCCTTCTCTCCTGGAGGTGATGCTGATGGCCAGAATTGTCCTGCTGGTGGTGTTTGCAGGATTAAGAAGGTTAAACCAACATTAGGTCACTCACTGAAGGCTGATTCACAGCTGTTAACAAATGCATTCAGTAGTCATATTCTTTCTACCAAAGCAATCACATCTTTAAGAGGAGCAGAAAATAATTTATTTAGGACATAAGAATCTTCACAAGTAGCCTAAACATTTATTTATTTTTTTCTTAATGGTAACTTAAACTCTCTCTTTCCCTTACACAGAAAATTGTGCCTTTGTTTGAATCATTTAATGCTTGAGAGGTGTCTGGGCTCTCTTAGAAAAGCACAAATGTTTCATTCATCTTACCTTGGACTTGAAACTGCTGCCAAAAAGTTCCTCCTGATTCCATAATGCAAATATTGCATATTAAAGCAGTTGTCCCTCGTTAGACACAGACTATCATTTAGCACGGGGAGGTATCAACAAAAGGCAGGTGTCCCTGTTGCTAACAGTGACACATTTGGGTAATTAGAGTTCACCTCTGTCCTGAAGAACTTGCAGCTAGAGCTTGTGCACAAGACTCTCGGGGAATTTCTGGAATTGGGAATTTTCCAGTTGTCAGACCTGAGTGGTTTTGGGGAAATGACCTGACTTCCCAGGGCTCTGACAGAGCATATCTGTGTCTGAATGGCCACTGATTCCTGCCTTCCTAGAAGCCCCAGCCCTTCTGAAATCCCATACAAATGGAATAAATAATACAGGTTTTCGATGTCATTAAAAGGCTGGGGGTCATGGACAAAAATTATCCTGGAATTTTTTGTTGTTTTTTTGCTTTGTTTTGTTTATTAAGTCTTGTTTTCTAGTAAGCTCTGTTTATCTAACAGAAAAGGTGGAAGAAATGTGCCTTTGAGAACAAACCGATTAAATTACTTCCCCAGGGTCTCACATGTACTCCAGAAGCAGAATTGAACTTACAGCTCCTGAGTATTAGTAGGGCCTTAACTGCAGAATGATCTTAGTCTTTTTATGTGAACATAATCTCAGCTCTATGGTGGCTGACTTAAACCTCTAAAAATAAAAGCAAAGCTCTAGCTCAAAAATGAAATAAAATGCTGGAATCTCTTCAGTACTAGTGAATTATTAATATTAACCATTTAAAGAGAAATGTTGCTGTTGTAGAGGAATAGCCTTTTTTAAAAGTGTTTTCAAAGGACAAATGTTTATATTCAATAACCAGACTGCAGGGAATCATCTCTGAGAAAGCTGCTTTGAGTCTTTACCCACAATTTGCTAATGAATTTCAGCTTAAGTGCAGTTAAAATGTAAGAGTTTGACTAGGGAATGGATTGAAAATAATAATTTTTCTTCTTCCTGTTTTCTCTCTAGGCACTTGTTAAGAAATGTTTGAATGCAATGAAGTGTTAAGAGACTGAGAGCTTGTTAAAATAGCAGAGGGGCAGCTGTTGGAGGGGAGGCAAAGAAGAAAGTAAGGAATGCATCTGAAGAATCTTTCCTTCCAAGGAAGATCAAAAGCACTTAAATTTGAGGAAAAATAAATGTCCTTTCAGATCTTCCTGTTACACACTTTAAAATCAAATGAGCCAGAAAATTTGTTTGGCTGCTTCTATGAGTATCAGTCTTTTATGTCTGCATTGGGACACTGGACCTGGAGTGCACATGCCCAGGCTAATTGCACTGGTAATGGTCCCGTGCAGCAACTGGATCCAAAACTGGATGGATATTTAGGAATAACGGATGTACTCATAGTAATTGGGATTGGCTAAAACCAGGATAAAGTGCTCAAATACGTAAGTTGCAGTGGGTGATACGTTTAATTTTGATAAGGATGTTTTGCATTAAAAAGGCTTCTCTTTCCTCAATAATTAATCAACTTCTATATTTATTGCTCAACAGCCATCACTCAGCTTGGGTTAGGCATCTTCAGGGATGGCTTCTCTCAGTGCTTCTGCATTCCCTGCAGTCTTCCCAAATGCTGGAACCGATGGGGTCAGGTCAGCTTTAACTGAGGGACAAAGCCAGCAGCTCTAGAGCAGGCACGGTGTCTGTCCTGGGGTTTGCTGGCCTGGGCAGGGCTGAGCTCAGGCCATGTCTGTGCCCAGCAGCCCCAGCCAGGCTCTCGGGATGGGCAGTGCAGTGGCTGGGGCTTGGTGCTGAGCACACCGAGGGGCAATCCCCGCGTGGCCATTCCCTGAGGATTGCACTCCCTGATCCTTGTGGGTCCCTTCCAATATGGAATTTTCTGTGAGAAGGACCTGTGACAAGAAGCCTGCAGCTGGCACAGCACAGAGACTGCAGGGTGAGGACAGGCTGCAAGTTCTCTCTGTCGGTCATCTCAAATAAGAACCAGTTTGTGTTTGTCCACCCAGACTGGCACGAGAGCAAGTGCCTGGATGTGTCTGTCTGTGTTTGTCACACACAAAAGGAAGGGGCAGGCTCTTCATGGGTCCAACCCACTGGTGCCAAACAGGAAAGGACTCTTTGGCCTCTGCCCTGTTCCCTTCTGCTCTCTCTACCTGCGCCGTGTTGGATCTGATGTTTTTTGGACGCTGCGTGGAACTGAATCTATTTGTTAATCCAACTGAAAATTAACCTACCTCCCCCCACAAAAGAGGTGGTCTTTGGTTTGGTTTTGGTTTTTAGCTGGTTTGGTTTGATTTGTTTTGGCAGAATTGCCCCAGAGCTGGCTCAGCATAGGTTGCAATGAATTCAGAGCTGGAGGAAGGCAGAGCAGGACCTCTGCCTTCAGAGCTGCTGTCTCAGCTATTGCTTCCTACACTGGGAAGTAGAGCTAACAAGGAAGATTTGTTTACTGTGAAGTGCTTTCGTTTCTGTGAGATTATTATGAGTTTTCAGGACAATCTGTGGAGCAGATATCCTGCACTGAGAGCAGATCTCAGCATGACTTTCTGGAAGGGTGGCAAGAAACCTTTGTTTTCAAAAAACTGTGCTAATGTGTGTGCAATGTTAGCTTGTTTCATGGTTTACAGGCATGGATATTGAAAGAATTTAATTAGATTACATGTGATTAAAGACACTTTTGCTGTTAATCAGTGTGGATTAGGAGGATAGGTTTAAGAGTTTAAAAGGAGGAGCTAAAAATATGGAAGGGGACTTATTAATATTTGCAGTGCAGACAGCCATTCACTCAGCTGTAAGGCTTTGGGATTCTGAGAAGTCCCTGTTTCATCTCCCAACAGCATAGAGAGGGGAAAGTCTGTTTACAGATGCATCATGTTCTCTGGGAGACTTCGTGGGAATGTTTGCCCTGGACTTTCAGTATTATTCATATATAGTTCTTGTTTAGATTGGATTTTAAGCAAGAGATCTGCCTCCATTGCAGTCTAGTTTGCATTTCAGTGTTTGCCTGTGCTGCTAGCACAGGTTGAGCTGATGGATGTGGGGATGCAGCAGGCACAGGAACAGAGCTGAGCTCCCGTCCCAGCCCAGCTGGGGAGGACACACATGCACAGATCACCAAACTGTGCTGGGACAGCCTCTTGCTGTGCCCCTGCCACGCCCAGCAAGTCAAAGGAAATATTTGGCAATGACTTTGGAACCAGAACCTCAAATTAAGGTACCCTGAACTCTGAAACTCTGCAAAACCCCCAAAGACTCCTTGGCTGATGTGCACCTTGACAGGCAGAGAGATACAGATATCCAGGAAATGAAACCATATCCTGGGATGTATTAGTGCTGCTGGCTTTGAAAATAATAGTGGTATATTTTAAGGACTGAATTAAGCCATTTAAATTATCCATCCTGAATTAGGTAACATCAGAGTTTTTCCTTACATTCTAAGTGAGATAAAAATATATCTCTTAGATATAAGGACCAATCTGTCACATCCCCCAAGAGGGCTGCTCACCTACAAATTGTCCTTAGTCTTAGAAGTGCATTTGGTTGTGCTGATGCCTCTCAGTCAAGTTGGCAAGTCCATAAAGCTGGCTTTGATGTTCAGCCTAATGCGCTAAATTGAGTCTGGACACTGAAAACATTGCACGAGAAGGGCACAGAGGTCACCTGGCTTAAAACTTGGCTTGTCTTCACCTTAAAAAAAAAATTCTAAAAACCCAAAACAGACAAACAAAAGGTCCCAAGCAAAGAGAAACCACACAAAAATCATTGCTATCTAGTTTACACACGATCCCTGTATGGTTGCTATAGTGCTGCTAACACAAGGGGATCATCAAGAGTACTGCTACTACTTTTCTGGTTGAGCAATAAAATAATCCATGTTGAGGTATGAGTAGTAATTTTCTGCTACTACTTTTCCGGTTGAGCAACCAAATAATCCACGCTGGTGTATGAGCAAGTACTTTCTAGCACACAGCTGAAAATGGCTTTATCAAAATCCTCAATTAAAACAAACCCTCCCCTAGCCTCGAATATGAAATCCTATTCATTGGCAAAACTCGTTAGCTTGTCAGTTTGTTAAATATTCCCAGGACTAAACTCACACTGCCAAAAAGGATAGCGCAAAATGCAGACTTTTAACAAAGCCATTAGAGGGATGGAAGTCCTTCTTTCTCTTGCTAATGTATTTTCAGCACCGTTTTGCATCCTTATGACTCTGGGGAGTCTGCGGAGTGCGCGATTAAGCATTATCGCCGTGATTTCAGAGCCGTCCTGCTACACCCAGGGATAACTCATTTTCCACCATTGTGCACACCAATATTGCTGTCGGAGCTGTGAGCCTGACCCTGGCACTTGCACCGCAGGGGAAGGGAATTCAGAAACCAGCAAAAATCATTGAGATTTTGCACTTGGTAAGGCCAAACATGGACTAGAATTGCCGGGCTGCCATAGGCTTGGCAGGCTGGGCAAAATAAGGAGTTCTGTTGCCCCAAGGCATTTTGGCTTATGGTTATAGTTTTCTGTGGCTTCGTAAGACAGTCTTATGTTTTCCTGGAGGCACCATTTTAATATTGAGGGAAAATCATGACCAGTGTTGGATTCGTCTGTTTAATGAGATCGCTCCAGGTAGAAATCGCTCTCTGTTAATTAAAACATTCGCTTAAACTCAAACCTGAAGTTCTGTTTGGAAGCAGGAGAGCAGCAGCAGCTGCTGGGTGTGGAGGTGAGAGGGAGGCTGAGGTTGGTGGGAAGGTGCAGCTTTGGGGCAGAAAGAAGAACAAGAACCTTTACTCTTTACATCCCTGCTCTTTCAGTCTCCCTGTTGAGCCACCTCACATGCGATGGAATGATGGCTGAGATGTCATTTTATCAACTGAGTATTACAAGGGACTCTTGCTACTTATAATCCCTAGATGCAAAACTGGAGACCTAGTCCCCATTTCCCAAAGAGGGAGGAATGTTTTCATTACTATGTTAATTCAATCTCTCCTAGAATAGTGATACTTTAATTGCTCCTCTGTTTTCCTCAGACATAATCCAATTCCCTTTGGCCTCCTAGTTTATCCACACATTAATTGGGTTATTGCCTTGTAAAACAGAAGGGCAAATATATAGCTTAAATTTTATAACAGACAGTTAATAAGCATGACTGAGATTTTTAAAGTGCCCTAATGCAATTAGGTGCCAGGCTCCCGGGAATTCCAGTGGGATCTGGGTGCCTTCCTGCATCACACTCCTCGGAAATTCCCATCCCAGATACATAAGGAAAACTATATTTCTTTACTGTACATTGAGTAGTTCAGAGTTTCTCTTCTTCAACCTGAATTCTTGATTCTACAGGCTTTAATCCTGTAAATCTGCTTTTGATTTAATCTAGTAATATTCCTTTTGATTTCCATGATTAAGGACTGTGGGGTCAAAGCCTTTGAAGTAGATCCGAAGGCTTTGAAGTATAAAACAGGCAGACCCAGGGTTGGGGGGACTGGCAAAGGGACACACAGGTTCTCACATTCGGGACAGCAGTCCCTGTCAAAGGTGACTGTGTCTCCTGAAGCTTGTGGCTGCAGGACAGATGCCCATGCCCCAAAACCTGATGGAGCTACTGAGTTACAGCCTTGTTCAGCAAACACAGAAAGCTCTGAAGCTTTCCCATCTCCCCATACCGCCTTGCTGTGGAGAGGAGTTTATTCTGTCGCGGCCAGGTCTGTGCTGGTTATCCAACAGGCAGCTGTGTCTGAACCCCTCTGTTCCATGGGCACTTTTGTCCTGTGAACTTTTATTATCTGTGTCAAGAAGCACTGGACCAGCACAGCAGCAATGAAAATTACTAGAAAAAATTAGAGTACTGTCAAGAATGGCCTTAATTAATTTTGACTTGAACAGTGCAGTGGAACACCAGGACTAGGCATGCTGCGAAGATCTTCCCCTGCCTTGGCTGTTTCAAGCACCACTCCCAGCAGCAGGATCAGAAATAACCTTCACTCAGTCAAACCCTGAAATCCACTGCAAACCCTGCAACTCCTTCAGCTGGCTGTTCTGGGAGCCAGCAGGCTGCAGCAGAAGGGGAGATGGCTGCTGGACCCTCCCGTGAGCTCCTGGTGCCACCAGGCTGGGGAAACCAAGAGCAAAGAGCCACCGTTGTGACAAAGCCTTCACCAAGGCAAAGCCTGGGCTCGTCACTGTCACTGACCTGCAGTGTGAATCAAACAGCATAAAAGCAACAGGGAGTGATCAAAGGGTGAACACTAATGATAGGAATATTACATTAGGTCATGGAATATCTACCCTGCCCTACCCACAGCGCACCTGTGGAGTGGCAGTGATCAATTTTCTTCATGCTAGCAAGGGAGAAATAAGAGTCACCAAAGCAACACACGCTTTGGCCTCTCTATTCCTTCAAAATATGGAGTGAATAAAATGGACAGGGATCGTTTTGCTTTGATTGGTTTTCAGATAAAAACACTTTCCATCCAACCTTACACAGTGTCGGTGTTATAATGGCCAGGGAGAATCAGATATTTCATAGAGCATTACAGGAGTTGCTAAAAATCAGAAGTAGAAATAAGTTAATAAGTTGCAAGTAGTGGGAGAGAGCTGGGGACAGGTGTTTGTCCAGTTCAAGCAGGGCCTGCAGACCTAGGGCTGAGCTGAGCTGGAATCTGTGAGTCCTGGTGAAAGGAAAGCAAGACTTGTTTTGGTAAAAAATTCTTTTCTTTATTGGAATCTTTCTTATTTAAAGTAATTTATGGATTTAGAATCGGTCTCAAGTAACTTTCACTGATGTGTGAATGTGGGTTTTTCAGGAAGTGCCATGGTCCTAACCTCAATGGACAGAGAGATAATGAACATCCTGGTTCATTCGGGTGTGTTATGGAGTGAGGCACGGTGTTTGCTTTTGCTTCTGACTCTTCCATGAGCAAAACCAGCCCAGTTGCTGGCTGGTCTTCCTTGTGTCTCTCGAGAAAAAATTATTTACATCTGTAAGGTGTCCCATGTAAGAATACAGACATATGGTATCCTAGGTGGGCTGATCAAAGCCCCTGGAGGGGCTGCATTCTCCATCAATTACAGACAAATTCACAGTATTTCAAAGGTACAGCTGTCCAAACAAGCTGAGAGCTTCATGTGGAGTGTTTCTAATCTGTTACACTACGTTGGCTATCATTGTCATAAGTATCATCTTCAAATCTATAAACAAATCTTGTGTTGTGTCTTTCACTTCCAGGAAACACCTTTAATTTAAATAGAAAAAGTCTGGGTCATTAAAGCAAGCAAAATGCTGCAGCGAGGGATGTGCCATCCAACTGTGACCGTGCTAAGCACCGATGGCTCCTCTCTCCCTTCCCCAGAAATTAAAGGAGTTACAGTCTCGTTTCAACTCAGCTCCAGTTCCCAAAGCTGTGCCCATTTTGCCGTGGCTGGAGGCGTTCAGCTGTGTGTTTATAGAGAGGGAAGGGCTCAGCTGCCTGGGCTGGGTCACAGACAGCAGCTTGGGAGCACCTGAAGCAGCACAGCCCCGAGTGGAGCTGTGCCAGCGTGTCTGGGAGCATGGCTGAGCCTTCCACGGGCACTGCTGCTCCTGATGGAGCCTTCGCCATGGCTTTGCCCCTCCTCGGCTGAGCCTGTCAGCTCGTAGTGGTGAGTTTTCCCCTGGGGAGACTTCCCTGCCGTTTCGTTTGGAAAATAATAAAAATGAAACATGGAGATTTTCTCTGCAGCGCGGTGGATTTGGAAAAGACAGAAATGACTGCAGCAGTGCTCTGTTAAATGCTCGCTGCCACAGGGGAAGAGCTGCTGTGGCTGCTAAATTTGGGGTGGATTAAAACTCCCTTGTAGTGTAGGGCAGAGTATTTTCATTTGGAGCTTGGAGTCCATCCAAACCAGAAATGCAGAAATACAGAACAAGCTGTGATTCTGACAACTGCTCAATCCTGTTCTCCCATCCCTTCTCACTGTACAAAAAAAACAACACAAGTTTTGGTCTCAAGCCCTTGGTCTTGCTTTTCGTTTTAGCTGAGCACTCATTTCAGGTAAATGCTGCCACCAAGTTCTATTTCTTGAAAACCCAGAAGCCCACACATCATTTTAGGAGATTTTTTTTCTTCATTGCGGGCTTCAGAGTTTACATGACGGGCCAGAATATACCTGCTGAGTTTTTTTAGATACAAAAATAGCTTAAATTATGTCTTTTATAGCTTCATAATCTTTATTTGTGGTTGGTATTTTCTAATACCTTTCAGGATTTATTAGCTGTGTATATCGAAAACACCCTAAAATCTGAAAATCTGTAATACTTTTACTCAGGCTGTTGAGCTGATTGCACCTTATGAGACTTGGTGACATCTTAAGTACTTCACTGAAGCTGCAGCTATAAGGTGATCATTGCTAGGTTATTGGCATTAAATATAACAGTGGCCACAAGGACTTAAAACTATTGCATGCATCAGAAAGGGGATAAAACGTATTGATTATGCTGAAATTTATTCACAGTTCTTTAAGTCTGCACTGTGCCCAGATGAACCGGGAAAACACTGATCTGCTGATAAGAAGCTGAGCTCCCATCAGCTCTGCACTAACAGAATCAGGCTCACAGAAATACCCTGAGATGGGGGAATCAAAATACCGCTTAAGCTGCTGCTGATGTCTCTCTTATCTAAGGGGAAGGTGGGCTCCAAATTCAAAGAATTAGAGGGAAATATAGCACTGATTTCCTCAAACGGATTCCTAAATGACCAAGAAGTCATGGGGGACTGGGCGTTTTACCCCAGTGAATTTCATCTTTGAGGTATATTATCTTGGCCCTGTTCCCCTGAGCTACATGGATTGAATGGTCTAAAACCTTTAGGACCAGCGAGAAATTGCCAGGCAGAGATGGGACCTTGAGTCCTGCCACTGACTTTGGATAGGCAGTGTAAGATCTCAGGGATAAATGAGCAGGCTTAAGGGAAATGTGGTGCTTAAAGAACTTTATTGCTTACATTTTGTAGCCCTGATTTTGATTAATAGCTCTCTAATGCCGGAAGCAGCACATCCAGATCAGAGGGAGCTACACACACGAGCTGCACAGAGACCCCAGAGTTCACACTGAGGGGCACAGTGATGAAATAATTTGTATGGTTGTAAAAAACAGGACAGTAGAATTGGGAAAGAGGGCAAAGGTGTTAAAAATGCAAGTATGGGTTATCTTTTAGCTCCATTTCAGTGAGGCTCAGCTGTGGTGCCTGCTGTGTGCTCAGAGGTGTTGGTTTGGGTTGTTAACCTGGGACTTTGAACAGAGTTGTGTCTGGGGTGCTGAAAATCATGCTGTGGTACAGATTGAACCACTCCTTTGTGTGCCATGACACAATTCCCCTGGCCCAGAAGGACCAGCCAGGCAGAGAGGTCATCTGACTGCCAGGGATGTCCAGACTGTAACTTTGCCACCTACAAGTGCTCTGTCACTCTGAAAATCAGCCATGGCTGGCATGAGATACGAATTCCCCCTTTGTACCAGCTGGTGCAACGCAAGGCTTGGGGCTGCTCTAACTGGAGAGATCTGTGACGGTGGCAATTGAAGTTTAATCAGTTTTTTCAGAGGTGTAGGTAAATAAATTGTAGACTCTTTGACCTTGAACTGAGCATGACCACTCTCTTTACAGCCTCAGCACAAGCCTTATCAGGACCACGTGAGAAAAGCATTTTCACCTTTTGGAACAGAGTGGGCTGAGGGTTGTGATCCTGAGGTGTCACACAGGGCAAATCCAGCTCTGCTTTCCCTGGCCACAGGCAGCCCAACACCTGAGAGATTAATGAGCCAAATTCTGATCTCAGTTATATTTGTGGACTTGTCCCATATCCATCCTATATAAATCAGTCTTACCCTGTTCAGGAGAGCCAGCTGGGTTTTGGTCCGAATTAAGTCAATGGGAATGCTGCCACTGACTGCAGTGGGTTTGGGTTTCATTTGGGCTTGAGAGCTTTCAGTCTCATTTAACTATTTCCTCCTGGAAAAGGCAATATTGTCCCAAAGCTGAAATAAATATTTGGCATGCTTTAAGCCAGGCAGCTCTCATGTAAAGGTGCATTACATTTCCCATAAAAACTGCTGCAATATTTGGTTGGCCAGGATGCTTCCCTTTCATGCTGAATCAAGGGCTCTAATAAGCATGATGACAAAATATGAGGAATTCTGTGTAATTATGGCAACGGCACCACCTGCCTCTAATTAAGCTGCCAAAACATTTGGTCTAAAATGATGCAATGAATATAAAAAAAAATTATATCCAATATTTTGGCAATGCTGCAAGAAGCTGGCTTTCCTCACATAATTAGCTTTAACAGTGTTGTTAATCTGATTTTTTATTAATAGACTATTTAATCTTATAGCAAGCTGACAAAACTCTGATTTGCCTCTGGTTTAAATTTTTCCACCAAAAAAGGCTAAGATTTGTAAGAGTTTTAAGAGATATACTTGTTTAAGAAACATTAGATTTTCTTATTATTTTCATTGTTCTTCATGAGAGTCCCAAAGGTTACATTCTCTGAATTCACTGAACTTTTAAGCCTTTCATTAAATTGGAAGCCAGAGGAAAAGCACTTTTTTTTTTTCCCCCTCTCCCTAATTCCTTGTACAGAGAAGTCAGTGGTATGACTAATTGGGGGGAGGAGGGGTGCCCAGAAACCTGACAAGGTCTGCACATTTTAGAGCTGCTAGTCGGCTGGCAGAAAATATCAGCTTTGTGGACTGCTGTGATGCCCTGGGGTGTTTGGTGGCTAATGGTCTCCCTCTAGAAGTGCTTCTCCGGTTGGATTTAGTGACAATGAGGAGGGGAATATAATGTGTAACAACAGCAAAGCAGCCCAACTGCTTTTCCAGGACTTGTGTGGCCATTTGGGTTTCAGAGCTGTTAATGTAACCTGGCATGTTAAATCAGACATGATCAACACTGTAAAAGAGCCAAGCATACCAACAGTACAGATGGGTGGCAGATAATGAAAGCAGCCATGGCTGAGCAGTGCAAAGCTGCTGATCAAACCACGTTAATATGTGGGCCTTATAATTCTGAAAATCAGCATTTGAATATACCAGGATGCAAACAGGTAACTGAGTATTCACTGTAGGTACCGTGTGTTAAAAATGTGGTTTTAGCAATTTGCTTGTGTCTTGCCCTGGGTGACTTAAATGAAGGATTTTTCCACTGCCTTTTGCCCCCTGAACAATTAGTGACTCCATGAAGTTGGTGTACGCAGTTTCTGCCAGCCACAATTTGATGTCTGTTCTCTCACCCTGTTGAGTTTCTTTCCCAGGGCAGTGTCTGGGCTGGATTATCTACTCCCACTCCAGCTGCAGAGTCTTGATGAGCTTTAAAAGTCAGAGGAGTTTCATGAAAGTCCAAGAACTTGGCAGCTCTAGGCTATTTGTAAAGACAACTGTTAATTTGAAAGATGTGTTTCAATTTTCTCGTCCTGAAGTAATGATAATGGCAGTGTTCTTGTATCTGACGTATTGAGAAGATGTTTTCTGGTGCAGTTCCCTGCTCTGACAGCAAAAATTTGATGACATGAGTGATACTCCCTTTAGAGGTCAGACAGCCTTTCCGTCTGTGTGCTCACACACCCTTCAGAGCTGGGTGCAGAGGTCCGTTTGTTATCTCCAGGCTGCCTTTGTGCAAGCAGCAGGTTGGTTTTGTAGCAAACCTTAACAGATTTGCTAAACACAGAGTTGATGGGTGGTGTGCTGCCCTGCAGTGTGAAACCCCCTCCAGACTGCTCCTCCTGCACTGGAGATGTGGAGCATCCTCGGTACAGCTTCCTGCACTGATAAGGAGACACAATGAGGGCCAAAGGTCTCCCCGAACGCTGATAGGGAGTGTGAACCAAAACCCCGGCGGGTGAGTGTCCCACAGGATCTGCTGAAGCGGCAGGAATTTGAGGTTACTCACTGGCACACCAGACAATAGGAAAAGCCAGGATCTCCATTGATTCCCAAATCGTGCCAATACACTGCCCTGCTCCTCCAAGACAACAGCAACAACCCTTAGGTGACCACCTCACCTCTATTACACATTGGAATGGCAGGTTAAACACTTATAACATCTTTTTTTTTTTTCCCCCTCCGCTCTCTATCTTATTTATCAAATAAGTTTTCAGACACAGATTTGGGAATACCCTGTGTTTACTTTTAAATGCACTTGGTAACATTTGTTTTCTTGAAAGCTTATCCAAGAACTGAACAAATGGGCTCCTGAGCCAGTCTATAGAAGGAGGTGGCTAGGGTCAGTTTAATATTTGCCATGATTAAAGTACACACTGCTGAGTAAATACAGAGAGGAATTATATGTTATTTGACTAGCTGCTAATTACGGTAAGCTCTTCCTGACTCGCTTCCTTTTTAAAAGATGAAAGTCAAATCCCTCAAAATTCTCATATTTAGTTCCTTTGGAAAAAATGGTCTGGTAAATAAAACAAGTATTACTGCTCTAGTTTGTATCATGCTTCTTTTGCATGCTAATCCAAAGTTCCCCTGAGATAATTTGACAAGAAGGCCATTAATGCAAATTTAAGCATGACCTAGAAAGGACTTATTTTTCATGTACCACATTGATTCTCTGCTATTGTTATTTGTTCTCCTTTGTTTTAAACTGCCTGGTGTTTTGGAGTTGCCTTTCCTTCTTTTTATTTCCCTTTTTTCCCTCATGATTATAGTAGCATAATTCAGTCAGAAGACATACACTGCTTTCAAATAAAATGCTCAAGGAAGATATGAAAATGTTGTATGTAAAGGACAGAATTTATCTGGCAAACACCAAATATTGTTTGGAAAAACTGTTTTTGTAGGCAATTAACAAAAGTTGAGTTTAATTTCTTTTACTGGAGAACTTGAGTGTAAATTTGCATTATAAATACCTCAGCTTTCCCAGCAGATGTGGTCTCAAAGCCCTCCTTTGCCCAACCATGCCAACAGGCCAGCAGAATGAAGTCAATGCTAACAAACCCAGAACTATTGCAGATATAAGGATTAAGCTATTTTTTTTCCAATTGCTTAACTTTATTTCAGTAATTTCTAGGCATAACATACCTTTTGGGCCTTCCACATTCATGTAAGTTATCTATTGTACAAGAAAGCAACGAACAGAGTCAAACACTGTGGAATCTCAGCACTTCTGTGTTTGGCTGTGAGGAATAAAAAAGTCTCAGTTACCTGCCTCCCTTCAGCCCTTTACAGGTCACTTCAGGGCTCTTACTATTTTCCTATGAAGTAAATGCTAACAAACCCAGAAATATTGCAGATATAAGGATTAAGCTTTTTTTTTTTTCCCAATTGCTTAACTTTGTTTCAGTAATTTCTAAGCATAACACAACTTTTGGGCACCTCATTCATGTAAGTTATCTATTGTACAAGAAAGCAACGAACAGAGTCAAACACTGTGGAATCTCAGCACTTCTGTGTTTGGCTGTGAGGAATAAAAAAGTCTCAGTTACCTGCCTCCCTTCAGCCCTTTACAGGTCACTTCAGGGCCCTTACTATTTTCCTATGAAGTAAATGCTAACAAACCCAGAAATATTGCAGATATAAGGATTAAGCTTTTTTTTTTTTCCCAATTGCTTAACTTTGTTTCAGTAATTTCTAAGCATAACACAACTTTTGGGCACCTCATTCATGTAAGTTATCTATTGTACAAGAAAGCAACGAACAGAGTCAAACACTGTGGAATCTCAGCACTTCTGTGTTTGGCTGTGAGGAATAAAAAAGTCTCAGTTACCTGCCTCCCTTCAGCCCTGTACAGGTCACTTCAGGGCTCTCACTATTTTTATAACACAATATAAATGGAAATAAAGTCTGTAACCTTTCCCAAAAGGATCTCGGAGCTCTGTGCCATCTTCTCCCACTCAGTCCTTGACAAATACACCATTTCTCACAGCCAGGGAAAGCAGATCTAGCTCGTTCCAGATAAAATGTGCCCTTTAGGTCTGCTGCAGCAGAAACCTCTCTGCCTGTCTCAGTGGGGTTTCCCTGCTCCGGACAGGGAATGGCACAAGGAAAATCTTGATTTCCCCACACCTCCGGGATCGCACTGCCGCTCCGGGAACGCGCACCCAGCTCGCTCCCGGCTCAGTTAACATTTCTGCTTCCCAGGTCGATCCGTCTGCTTATATTCGGCTGGAGAGAATGCAAAGCACTTCCTCGTGTGGCGCAACGGGGACAGCGCTGGCAGCGCCTGGGGGCTGCGGGGAGCGGAGCGAGGCTGGCGGAGCTGCGAGCCCCTCTGGAGCCGGGGCTGTGCCCCCTGCCCTGCCCTGCCCTGCCCTGCCCTGCCCTGCCAGGCAGCGACACGCCTGACACCGTGCCAGCCCCTGCTGCCGCAGAACGCACCCAGTGTCCAGCCCGCCTGACCCCCTGCCTGAGCAACTTGTTTTGCCATTTGTCACTGCCAAATGTTTCTTTATTCTGCCTCAGTCACTTGGTTTGCCACTCATTTGACTCCCTGCATAATTAACTTTGCCAGCCAATTGACTCGCTGTGTAATTATCCTTGCCAGTCGCTTTGGTGTGTGCATATTAATCACGGTGTGCAATGGGCCCGGGGGCAGGCTGCGGCTCGCTGCGGCTGGCAGCAGGTGCTGGGCAGCCCTGGCAGCCAGCGGCACTGCCTGGTGCCCCCAGAGCCCGGGGCTGGCGGGGCTGGGCCCCAGCAGGGCTGGGACAGCTGCACAGACACGCTGCCACTTGCTGCTTCTCATCCCTGACCCCAATTTAACTCAGCTTCCCAGCAGTGCCCCCCTCCAGCCCTGCCCCTCCTCATTTAATTGCGCCCATTTCGGATCTCATCCGCCTGCCTTTGTTGGTGTCCCTGACACACTTCCCCATATGCTTTATCACACTCTGCTTGTGCAGCCTTAGCCCTTTGCTCCGCGAGCAACCTGCAAGGCGTCCACAAATTCTTTGTTCGGCTTCAACTGGGGGGCTCTTTCTGCAGGATGCCTTGGAAAAATTATCTGACTTAGAGTGACAAGTGTGAAGAGCAGTTGCAGACAGTTTATACATCCTCCTCGGGGAAAATAAACCTGTTAGTGTGCGCCATATGCTAAAAAGAAGTGGCTCTCGGCCACACAGCTGAAACACTGGAGCCCTTCCTTGACTCTTTGTCTGCTTGTCTATTTGTCTTCAAAGCAGGAGCCCCTCACAGCTGACACTTCTTAAGTCCTGTTTACCAAATAGCTGTGGACTTTGTAAATGATGCAGATAAAAGTTTTAGATAAAGTTTGGGATAAATAACATCATGTCTAGATTAATCACAGAATAATGTACTTTGGAAAATTATCTTGCCTGCCTACCATTCAGAGTGGGTTGTTTTTCTCCACTGGTGCACTTTGCCTTTAAAATCTCTCTGCTCTGTGCTTTGTTCTGCCCCTTCTGTCCAACTTCAGTCTAGCCCCTGTATTGCTTGATTAAATTTCGTACAACTTCATTCCCTATTGGATACGCTTCAGCTCTAAAAACACAGTTCAGCACCAAAACCAAAGACTTCCAATCTAATTTTCCCTGACGGTGTTTTCTAGTTTGCCTGGACTGATAAAAATCCATTGCTAGGATTTTGGCCTCTATGTATCCTTTTGTATTGACTGGTTATTTCATAGTCCAGTTATCTTCCTTGCCTAGAGGACCTATAACAAATTCTTGTAAAGAGCTTTTTAAAATCCTCTCCTATTGCTCAAAGTTTTGCATCTGTACGTAACCAACAATGTTGTGCAGAGCTTATTTTTCTGAAGTGTCAAGGAAGATAAATCCCCAAATGCATTTCTGAGATACAAAGGCAAGGTCCGTACAGCGCAATCAAGAGCGGTGCTGTTATCTCACCTAATTTTAGTTGAGGTGGCTCCACAAATGGGAGCTTCCAGCTGCTGGGTTAGTGTGGCTCAAAGCTGAGGTGCTTTAGCCCTTCTGTCCAGCCCTGCCCAGCTTTGGTCAGAGCTTTCTCATGGAGCTGGACACGGTGCCCTGGGGTGAGTGATGTGAATGTTTTGCTCTTGTCAAAGGGAGGAAAGTATTCCCCCTCCTCCCAGCTTGTCTTTCAGCCTCCAGCCTTTACATTCCCTGACATGTTCCTTGGAGAGCCTGAATTATTGTTGGTAGTGGTTTTGTTTTGCAAGAGTTCCTTGGCTGACTAATGCACAGACAAATCATCTGTCCTGGCTTGGTCTTCCCTTAGCTTCCGCATAACAAAAGGAAAAGGACTGATCCCATCTCAGCTGTCCTGTGCTCTCACGCCTGCCTTTCAGTCTGGGGCAAGATAAAGGAGCTCTGCTGGGAAGAGATCTGAAGTTCACAATCTGGAGTCTTTCTTCTGAGGCTTAGCAAGCTTTTTTTTATTTTTCAGGAAAAAAAAAAGAGTTCATGTGTGAAGTATGACTGCTGTTTATTACTATTTTTTTTTGTGAAGTGTCTCTGCTCTGCCTCTCCCGACAGCTTCAAGCTGCAATAAACCCACTCAGAACTGCACCAAGAGCCAGTTCTGACTGGTGCAGGCAGCGAGGCTGCTGAAATTCGATTTCAGCACAGGAAGTGACATGACTGGAGCAAATTCCTCAGCTTGATATTTAAGAGCAAATATAACATCATTGGTGGTTTGGCTGGGGCTGCTGTTGTTTTGGGCTAGGCTTGGGTCAGTGGGAACCACGGTGACAGAGGGGATGTGCTAATGCAGCCCCGTGTCACCTGCTCAGGGACAACCTGGGGGACAAGGGCACAGCTTTGCATTTCCCCCAGCTCAGGCCCTTTTTGGATGTACAAACTCAAGGCTCCATGCACAAGGAACTCCAGCAGAAAGGAGGAAAGAAACACAGTCCTGGCAATGAGCTCTAGCTAAAGATTAACCTTGCTGACTAATTGAATGCTGGATATGAAAAATGTTAAAACAAATAGACTGAAAAAACAGGGCTGTATTTTTCCTCTCCCCATGGCTGATGGAGGGCAGTGTTGCCACCTGTTTGGGCCAACATTTTTGCATAGTAAATAAACCAGGTCTCCTTCTGTGATAGAGTACTGAGAAGTTAATTCAGCTCTATTCGAAAAGTCTACAGCACAAAGTGAGCCAATAACAGCTTTGAGTATGCGTCCTTAAAGCTATGTTTCACACCCACCCAGAACACAGAGATAACAGTGTTTACTATCACTCTGTAACTCGGGATGACTAAATCAAAAAGTAATGAAACGCAGCTGCCTGCTGCGTTCCTGTTTTCTCTTTTATTTATTCATCTTTCTGTACAAGAGCCCAGGGTCTGTGATCCCCTCCTCTGGGAAAAGCAGGAGTAGGTTCCCCTGTTGGAAAGCCTGGCTGCAGCTGGGGAGATGTGGAGGCACAGACTGCAGCTCCTGGGGGGTTTCAGCTTTGGGGACGGAGTGGGCTTGGCTCAGGACTCGGAGTTTAGCTTCCCCTCTGAACAATCCTGCCACCCCCCAAACTCAGTGCAAGATCCCTTTCTTTACCTGTGGTGAGCACAGATTTTCAGAGCGAGGGAGGAAATAGAGACAGCAGTAAAGGAAGGAAACAGGAATGCTGTTGGAAATCATTGCCCTTTTAAGACCTTTTTTTAAGTCTATCTATTATTGCAAAGATGAGCTTTCTATAAACTCCTGAATGGACAGACGGAGCTTGATGTGCAAGAGAATGGGCTTGAGACAGTTTTATATTATCTGGGAGATTTCTGTCTTAATAGAAGCTTTCAGAGCCAGCATGAGAGTTGAGCTCTAAAATTATGCCCCCACAGGAACATAGTGTGTTCTGATGGAAAAAGCAAATAAATTGTGTTTTATTATATTGGACACACACAGTATCATTCTTGTGGTTCTCAAGTCATGCAGACTCCATCACAGACATCGAGCCTAAATGTCTTCTGTGGCAAAAATCAAAATCACTTTCTGTTCTCACTGAGAAAATACTAATATGGGGCAATACCTGGTGAAAGTGGCTGCTGTGTTCATCTCACAGAGCTCTTGAGAGAGTTTTCTTCTCCTCTCTGCTGCTCGGCCTTACACACACATTTTTCTTTTAATTTTTCTATTGACAGTGTCTACTTACTCAACCTGCAAGTGTGAAAATCAATGTTTACATAATTTGAACCAGTTCAAACTAATTAAAGCAAACCGTCACCTTCCAGGCTGGGCTGAAATAGAGAACAGTCTGTGCCCCAACACACACAAACCTTCAGTGCCCTGTCTGTCACGCAGCAGGATAAAATGGTAACAAATCAGAATGTCAACTTAGATGAAGTTCTGCTACCACACTGCTACTCTGTCCTGTGATTTCAGCCATCAGAACAGAACTCCCTCCACATTCAAACCTGTGGTTTATGAAATAGATTTTGTACTTCCAGTTTTGCCACTACTTTATTTACTTTAATGCTTTCTTTATTTGACACTTGTGGGTGGTGCCTCCTTCGGGAATGCTGGCTGTAGCTTCCATTACTGGCTGCACTATTTATCATAATTCAACATTATTTTATTTTTTGCCAATGGCAATCATATTATAGCAATGGATTATTTACCTTCTTTCAGCTTAAATATGATCTATATATTTCAGCTCAGCTTAATAGTTCTTACATTTATAGTGCATTTTTTGAAGATTTTAATCAGATGTATGCTCCAATAATTCCTACAACAATATTTTTTTTCTGCCAAAACCCAGGATTCAATAAAGAAGCTGCCTTCGTGTTTTATAGGATTTTAAAAGGAAAGAATCTTACGAACAATTTTTGGTGTTATTTTGGTGTTACTTCTTTTATTCTGCAATTAAGAGACTATAATTACTTTTCACCTTGTGTTCTGTTTGCTTTTTGCATTCCACTTCTGTGCTTGGGGTATGAATCATGTTTTATTTCATCGTTGGAGAGCAGGCATGGGTGTGCTGCTGATTCCATGTCTGGGCTGTATTTTTGGTAGAGACACTCAGCTGCTACAAAACAACAAAGGAGTCACTGAAGCCAAGTTGGTTTTGATGAGCAAAGGATGTAACCTTTGATCTTGTGCAAGAAAAAGCCCTTGACCCTACTCTTTTGAGAAATCTAATTTCAAACAAAAAATACATGACTGTCAATCAAACACATATAATTCTCCGGGTGAGGGTTTGCCCTTGCAGGCTTTTTTCCTCCTCCTAGGAATGCAGTCGATAGAATTCAGATAAAACGTGATAGCTGAGAAAGACCCTTCAGCAAAATGTTTGTCCAGCAGTGTTAGAACTTGCCCCTGGATGATGAGTTAGATCCACCTTTGTCATTCCCTCACAGCTCTCACGCAATTAGCACTCGTTGGAGCTCACTGAGGATTTCCAGGCTGGATCTGCTCCTGCTGACAATCAGATTTACGAGGTTGGAGCAGAGTGGCCTGGGCCCATCTGTCCCAGGTTACCTGCCCATGTTCTGCTCTCCTTTCCAGGCCTCAGGCTGTGGCGCTGGTACAATAACTCTGTAAGCTCAGCCGAGCTTTCCCTGGAACCTGCTCTGTAATTAACTCTGCTTTAGGTTCTTATCAGTAGATTAACTTGCTGCAGAAACACTCTGCATTTCCATAGCTCCCAAGCCACATAGGAGCTTGGCCACAGCCTTGGCATTACTCAGTATGTCAGCTGAAGTCTTAGAAGTTTTCCAGACCTTTTAATCTTTACTCCTCACATAATGTTGTTCCCTTCAAATAGATGTCATTTCACCCACAGACACTTTGCCTCGTGGGGATCTAAAGTAAGCTGGGTTGAGTGAAGACCCATTTCACACATGGAGGAAAACACAAGAAAGATAAGGCCTCTAAATATAAACCTCCATTAGGAGGACAATAAAGCCTATGCTTAAATCCATTCCTGTTGTAATTATTGGTGTTATGAGAGCTATAGAAACTAAAACCCTATTTGTACTTGATGTTGTATGAATAGATAATGAGGACAAGTGGTGTGCCCTGAAAGACTGCCTGGCAATGTAAGGATAAAGGTAACAGGGAGATGCAGGCAACAGACAGGAGCACGGGAAAGTTGGCAAAACCTTTATCTGCAGAGGGATCCACTGGCCAAAACAAATTACCTGTTGAACAGCACTGTGATCTCTGTGGCTATTGTGGCATAGCCTCAGCCCTAAGCATGTATTTAAGTCTAATTGAAGAAATTAAAGTTCAGCATGTGCTCCAGTGCTTTGCTGAATCAGGGCTATAATGCTGCCACCAGCCATCCTAACGCTGAGCAGAGATGAGCTGAAGGCTGTGTGATATCAGTGACATTCCTCAGCGGCTCCCAAATCGGGGACGTTGTGTCCAGCCAGGAGAACTGAAGCCCCTTTCTGTGCTGTGATTTTCAACTCTGATTAAACCATCCCAATATACATTCCTGAGGCCACTGATGTAATAGATTCCTTCCAGAGAAGAAACAGCGTAAAGCAACGCTGCCAGGCAACCAGAGCCCTCACACTTGGTGCCTGTATTTATTGTAAATATCCTGACTGAAGTCTTTTGTGTGATAGTTTGAGAAGCGGCTTGTTGTTGTCACCCTTTTCAACTGCACCATTGTCCAAGTCTCAAAAGAAATTGAGATCTCATCTGTGGTGAAAAAAAATCCATCTTAGAAAAGGAGATGAAATAGAGTAAAGACAAAAATAGCCTGAAAATGGGTTTTCAGTGGGAAAGTAAGTTTCCTGGAGTCCTTGTCAAAATAATCTTCATCAACAAAGAGTTCTTGAATGCTATGGGTTTTTCAGCTTTTTTTTTTCTGTAATAGTAGATTCAATACATGAATGCTCATTCCCAAAAGCAGTGCTCTCCCTGACCACATGGTCACAACATGACCCTCACTCCCTTGCTGCAAACAAATTCAGCAGCTTGGCAGCCTTCTGTGCAAGGGGCCAGCACACCTTACCCTCAGTCATTTCCCAGAGGCAGCAAAGCTGAAGGAGAGGTTTGCAGCTGAGGAGGATAAAACCCTTGAGTGTTTGTGCTGGGCACTCCACCATGGCCGTACCACAGGCTCGAGAGCTCTTCTGCTGGGATCAACAAGCTGCTTGTCTCAGCACTCCAAATGTGCAAGGCTCTTTTATGCCTTGAGCAGCTAAAATGGAGGCAAAAGAAGCAGACAGGTTTTTGGCATCCTAATAGTATTAAATGCCATCATATTGTTAAACATCAAAGGAACTGGGCTTGGGCCAGAGCTCTCCCTGGTGAATCCAGTGGGTGCCTGCAGGCTGTGGCACCTGGGCAGGCAGCGCTGACCAGAGGGGCACCTCGGCTGGCTGTGCCTGGCTGGGTGTCCTCATCCACAGAATCAGCACCCACAGCTGCTGCTGAAACCTGGGAGCTTTCCATAGCCCTGTCCACTCTCCAGATGCTCATTAAGGTGTCAGAGCTAAAGACAGGGAATGCCAGGTGGAATGTGGGGAAAGGATAGAGCTTAGTCACCACGAGGTGCTCCAGACTTTGGCCCTGGGGGCACGCGGGGACATTGCTTCAGGGATGATAGCTGCTGTGGTGGCTGTGGACAGCCACACCGCCCTGTGGCTGCTGACAGGCTTCACCTGGGAGAAATTGTCCCAACACTAACAAAAGAGCACAGCTATTTACCAAAATTGAGAGGGGAATGTCTTCGTGAAACCACACAGCTCACTGGGTGTGCCTCTCAATTTGTGATAAATCCCTCAGTGGAAACAGTCAATCTGCCACCACAGGTACCTTTCTAATTAAAATGAGAACATCCCACATCCATTTCTCAATGTCCAGTGCTCTTTCTCCATGTGCAGCTCTGGCTTTGATCTAGGAGCTCATGTGATGTGGTTAAGGGCCACCTTGGAAGGTGTTCCTTCCCCCTCCAGCCACCCCAGCAGCAGAGACCAGCAGGATGCTGTGACAGGGACTTGCTGAAGCCAAACTGCTGAGAGAGTTTTGGGCAGCTCTGTCTCACTGGAATTAATTGCTCTGTTGAGTCAATAAAATCTGGATGTTTGAGTTAGCACAGAGTGTAATACTGAGCCACGAGTGAGAACCAAGAGGGTGTGTGTCTTTCTTAACTGAGGAAACCAAGCTGGTGCCTGTCAGAGGACACATTTTCCTTTCACAAAAAAGTATGGAATTCATCAGCTGCTGATGAAGAAAATACATCCCTTTGCCACCTTTTTTTCTTCCTATCTGAGAATCACATCTGCATGTCAAATGATAATGAGGATAGATAACCCGACCCTTCCTTCTCAGCCTGCTGGCAACAGAGGAAATGTGGCTCAGTTGTCCAGAGAGACAGAAGTGATGAATATGCAGAACATCTGAAGACCAGTGACTTCCTCTGGGTTCCTTCCATGGTGTTTTATAGATTCTACCACCATCCTCCCTCGCCTGTGGGAGAAGGTTATGATGTGACAGGGAATGATGCTGCTCCTTTATGTGCTAGTACCAAAAAGTTCTTTTGTAGGAAGGCAGAAATAAGCAGAGACTGGGAGACCAATTCAAAAAATATTCTGGGACTTTTGTGGGTTTGTGATGTTTCTTCATTCTCCCAGGTGTCTCATTAAAAATGAATTAAAATGAGACAATTAGCTGCCACAGAGAATTTACAATGCTGCTGCATCAAAGTACTTTGGAGTACTCACGAAATAACAGCCAAGTAATTGGTACCTATCTCTGCTGCCTGTCATAAAAACAATGGACATGGCGAGGGTCCTGGAGAGATGTGGTCTTTACTTAAGAAAGAAAATGAATGCTTAAAAACGCTAATTATAAACAACATTTATAAATTAATATGATTAGCAGTTGCTTGACTGGCTTTTTCTTTCTTTTCTCTTTTTTTTTTCCTGCTTTCTTCCACACGGTTTTGCTCTGGTTGGCTGTAGAATCGGTTTCCTGGTGAGCAAATAAGGAAAGGCAGAAATAATATTACTTTCACAAAACTATGGTCGAAATGCCCTTGTGCTTCTTAAAAATGGAAGGATGTCAGCTGGAAACCACTGCCTGACAGTGGCTGCAGGACAGTTGCAGCTCCTTCTGTCTGTCCCTCTAACCTTTCTGCTTCTCCTGTTTGTTCTTGAGCAGAATTCAGGTCCTGACTACTATCAGGACCAGAATTAAAGGCGAGCATTTCCCATGTCAAACGAACTCTGAGTGCACCACCAGTCCCTGTGTGTGGGGGCACACACAGCCTGGACAGGTCCCCTCTGGCACAGGGATGTTTGATCCCTGCAGGCAGGGCCACCAGCCCGGACTGAGGGATGCTGCCAGCCCTCTGCTGTGAGCCAGGATTTTCTGCTTCTCCACCTCCGCAGAGTGGTACGGCTGCTTCTGCCTCCCCAGCTCTCTGCTCTGCAGGATTTCACCCCAGGAAAATGAGGAAAGAAACAGAAAAAGCAGCAAGGCAGGAGACTGGCAGGAGAGATTTTCTGATTAACTCGTTTTCACAGACTCCATTTTTATTTGAGACTATACCAATTCCAGTTTTCATAACAATGCATTTTTCCTTTGACAAGTGCTTATTTCATTTCATATAGTTGTCTAAATAGTTATCGCACTGCTAATGTTTCCAGCCAGAAATTATTCCCCAGTGTGCCAGATCCAGACCTTCCAGTAATTTGTGTATGTAAATTTAGATTATTATTATTATGTTCACATGTAATACTACAGGTAACAAAATGAAAGAGCAGGTACAAATTATCTGCATAAAAATCTGCATAATATATTCACATAAGGAAACCTAATTTCTCTTGTTTGTAGAAATGTCTGAACATGTAAGATCTATTAATCAATCTCACTTGCATCCATACAGATCATATTTATTGTGTGAGTCCTAACACCATCTTCCACTAGTTCATAAAATATGATCACTGCTAGGAGCTGAGAAGAATTCAGAACTGTATGATTATTTGGTTACTGCTCTGGGTCTAAAATGTCTTTTTTTTTTTTTTTTCCTGCTATGAATTTTTCTCATTTGACAGCCAACTCAACTATAGTGATCTGGGAATTAGCAGCTGATGACCCTCCTGCACTGCAGGATGTTTAATGCAATTAGCAAAGTTAATAAAATGTTGGACNAGTTGTTGTTCTTATTTGTTTAGGATCAAACAGTTACGTTACCTTGTTTCTTTTAAGAAAGCATTTATTCTAAAAATGGGATGAAATAAAGAACAGAATCAGTGATTGACCTGTTACTGGCTGAATTTCACAGTAAGTTTGCTGTTTTCTGCTTCCAGGAACATACAAGTACAATGCTTTCAGGAAACAACACCTACCTATTTGCAGGGGCACAGAAACAAAAAGTACACTGAAAAGGGCAAAGCCTGAAGAAGATTACTCTGGAATATCTAAGGAACAAGTTGGAGCCAGCTCTGAACCATCTACCTTCAATAATGGGTGGAGAGCAGGATATATAAGAGAGGTCAGAGAGGAGTAAGTCCACTGTTCCTCCTCTCTTTGACGGAGCTGATCCTTGGAAATCACACACTTATCAGCTTAACACCTGGAAAGAGCAGAGGAACTCAGTCACTGAGGGAGAGCTGGAAAGTACTTGTCTGTACAACTGGGGGGAGCAGAAGGCTCCTGCTGAGAGGCTGACCCATGAAGCATAAGAAAAGGAAGGATGCTGCCAATAAGGTAAGTGTGCGAGTCTGCTTTACCTTCACTGGAGAGCTTACAAGTTGGAGAACTCCCCCATTTAAGGTGTATGCTCTCCTGCATCTGCCCTTGAGGGAAAACTAAACCAGGTAGTTCTCTGAAGTAATTTCTGTGTTGTTTTTAAAGGAAGATTGGTAAGTCTAAGTGAGAGCCTGTAATTACGATAGGCTGTTTTTTAAAATTAAAAAAATTAGCATTTAAAGGAAAGACCTTGAAAAGAAATTGCAGAGTCAGTCTGTCAGGTAGCTTGTCCTCTGTTTTGAGTCATGTTGTTCCAGGTTGTATTGTTTTTGTGCTTCCCTCACCTCTTCTATATTTATAACCTTCTAAGAAAAGATTCTACTATGGCTGAAGTGAAAATTAGAAGAAAAGGTAGTCTTAGTTTCTTCATCCCCATCCTGCGTCCTAGGACACCCAGTGCAGAGGCAGCTGTGCTCAGGGAATACACAGAGCTACCTCTGACACTACACCTTCCCCATGCTTCACCCTCTGGGGATCAAAACCAAATCAAAAACAAAAAGCAGACATATGAAAAATAGTGGCTGGAAGACATAGCATCACTTACATCTCTGTTATTGTGTCAGATTTTCCATCTTCTGAGCAGCCATGGGGCTATTAGAGGGTGAGCAAAACCCCAAGGGGCCCAGCTGAAGGCAAACCAAAGATGCTCTATGCCCTGCCCAGCTTGCGAAACCCTGTCTGCTTTGGTCCCTCAGAAATCCGCAGAGCACGGGTGTGAAAACAAGGAGCATTTCACTGCTCCTGCTGAGGCAAAGGCAGAGCTCCTCATGCTGAGACCAGGATTAATGCTGATGTATCTCCAGTCTGGGTAGAGCCACCCCTCTGCCCTTTCCATAGGTACAAAATGATACTCAGTTCACAGGTGTCACCTCGGTGTCACTGGTAAATATAAAAGGGGAGTGTGACTATCGTTGTGGGCTTGTGCTGAGAAGTTGGTAATTGCTTGCAAGAACTGTAGTCGCTCGCCTTCACTTAAATTGATGAGAGCTGGTGGTTAAGACCCTGTACTGGGCAAGAAGAGTGGGCAGAACGTGTTCTCTTTTGGGGATGGGGGAGCTGACTTCAACCTGCGTTTTGTGTTAACACGCAGGAATGCCCATGCCCTTGGACACTGCCTGAGCTGACACATGAGAGAGGTACAGATGTGTCAGCTCTCTGCGGCTCCCCTCTGCCACCTTGGGCTAAAGGAATTCCCTAATCCTGTTTATCTGAAGTATTTACACACCTCATAGTGTCCAGGTGTCAGCAGGAATGGCATGGCTGGGTTTCAGCTTTGAGTCATCGGGTGAAAGCAGTGTGGTCTGGGGCCTGTAGTGACTAGAAATCATTACCTTGTGTTGGCTGCTTGTCCTCCGCAAGATGAATTTGTGGGTTTGATCCATTTTCCCCACATAGATGCACAAAACGCCCACACATCTGGCTTGTATTAGCGTGCCCTCATTGGCAATTTCCCTAAAGACAAACCAAGCCGGGGAGAACCGGGGTGTTTTAACCATCTGCAGCTCACCTGGCCCGTTCAGAGCACAGGTACAGCGCGGGAGCTGCACAGGGGCTGCTGGTCCTGCTCAGCTGCCCAGGACATCCTCTGCTGCCGTCCCAAAGCAGTGCTGTGCTCTTGTTCAACAACAAGGTCCTTCCCCAACGTGTACAATAACCTTTCAGCCCACAACCACCGTGTTTCATCCTCCCAGGCTACGGGCAGCGCAGTTAGAAAGCATGCCCGCGCTTTCTAAGGAAATGCACTTAAAGAAATAAGTAAATAAACGCTGCCCCTCATCTACTATGAGCGAAAAGCTTTCATTGAAATCTCAGGAACGCGGGGTTCTCAGGAGCGGGGCCCTGGACATGGAGGGTCCGCAGGGCAGTGCCCGGGTGCGGTGTCAGAGCGGGGGGAGCGCACGGCAGCCGCGCGGGGGGATTCGATCGGCGCGGCTGCCAAAGCCAATTATCGGGGAGAGGACGATATAATTATATTAGGGAACATCTGTACTTCGTTAAAAGCCCTCGCGGGGCGGATTCGCGCCCGGTCACGCTGTGCACGGGCGCTTCCAGGCGCTCCTCGGCCCCCGCTCCGGCACGGCCGCCTCCAGCCGCGCTCCGGCAGCTGCACC
>VZRL01000238.1:797413-874574 GCA_013397895.1 Origma solitaria | reverse complement strand
GGTGCCACCTGCTCGCTGCGGCGGCTGCGGCTCCCCTCGGGCTGCTCCCTCCCATCGGGACGGGCTTTGGGGAGCGCTCCCCGCTCTGCCGCGCCGTGTCCTGCCTTCCTCTCCATCGGCAGTCCCGGGCTGCGGGTGCACTTGGGCTCCCGAGCACTTGTTTCAGGGTAGGACTTGACCAATACCAATTTTGGAGTTATTTTGTTTCAGCTAAATTTGATTTAAATTGACTCGGCGGTTGTGAGAAGCTGAGGGAAAAATGTCAGTTTGAGGATTGTTTTCCTTACCGTGCATTTAAATATCTCTCTCTGTATATTCGGTAATTATTTCTTTTTGTAAAATAATTTTGTTGTGCTTTGTTAACTCCTGGAGTTCAACAGTCCTCCAAGACAGACAGGCTTGCTAGAGGCTGAAATAATCAGCTCCGAGGCGCAGACAGTGCCCTTGGTCGTAACAGGTGCAACGTGCATATTCTTATGAACAATGAAATGGTTTCAGCATTCAGGTTTATTTGTATGCTCTGCATTTCTGCGACTCTGAAAAAATTGTCATGCCGTGTTATGTCAAAGATGTGCTTACGGCGTGAGCGTGTCCGGAGTAGCCAATTACCAGGACAGGGGAGCAGCTGCACAGACCTCGTCAGTCCCTGGTGCCTTTAATACTCAGAGTATTCCTGGGTGACATCGCATAGCCTTGGGTGTTTTGGTGGCTTCTTTGAGGACCCGCACTGGGCACTGCTCCCTCTGGCACAGCATGAAACACGGGGAGATGATGAGGAAAAAGAGAAGTGCAGAGGAGGAACCATTTGCGCTTTGATTGTGTTCTCTAGACTTGATGGTCCCTGCCCATGTGTGGAGTAGGGTGGTGATGGCACATCATATGATGTTACTGAAACCTAAAATGCTGGCATTTGTATTCCACAGGAGAAATTTCCTGGGCAGGTATTTTCCAGATAAAAAGGTTGTCATTGTTTTAGTGGCTTCCTGGGCTCCTTATTTAATGCAAACATCCAGAGTGATACCACAATTGGGAATTGACTTAATGGGAATCGCTCAGGACTTAGCTGTAGATCAGAAGGAAATCAGACTGGAATTTAATTATTGCTCTCAAGCCAATGTATCTGAAAAGGTCTATTCCAGCAGTCCTTGCCCAGGTTGAGCTCTTGCTGTGGGATACCTGTGCTCTGTGGTGCAGCCACTGGCACCTTGTGCCTGGAGGTGTGTCTGCCCTCCTCAGCGTTGAAAGATGCTCCTGGCTGGTGCTCTGTTTCTCAGGACTCTCTTAATCTCACCTGTATTGTTAGGGATGGGAGAAGGAGTGGACTGCCTATGTGGGATGGAGAAGGATGACTGGGTAAAGGAGTGAGGGTGGGGAGTGCATTTCTTTGTTACCCTCTGGCTCTTTATGTATTTCAACAAAGAAGTAGTAGAGCAAAGGAAGAGTCAAGGCTCTAGCCAGGGGAAATGCCTGGTAATGAAGTCCTGGGTGATATAAATGGAGGCACTGAACAAAGCAAAGGCACCAGAGATTTCTAAGAGGTGTCAGCTCATGGTGAGAGATGCCCTACACTGCACAGGCTTGGAGTTACGCCTTGTGGCTTACCCCATCGTAGGAGACAGTGCTTCTTCCTCCAGGAAACTGGTGAGAAAGAAAGTCATGGAGGTGTCCTCTGGGGTTTTCAGTCCTCTCCAGAGGGTTTCCCCTGTGCTGGCGTCTGCCAGGTTATGCTGATAAGCTGCAACAGCAGTGAACTTTGTGGTTTTTTGTAGTGTCCACAAACCTTGGGGCAGCCAAGTGTCTTGCAAAGGAGATGGAGAAATATAACCAGGATTCCTAGTGGTGTCTTAACTTCCCTTGGACTTCTTACAGCCTCAACCAGCAATGTAATTCCACCCCTCGTGCTACTTGGTTTACAGCAGGTGAAGGTAGGGGTATATTCTGCCTCCCTTGAGTCAGGGCATTTTCTGTATTTCAGCCAAACAAGGAAGATAAACACCTTGTTAAACCCTTTGTAAGGTTTGACTAGTACAGCTCCTTCTGGTTTACTAAGGTAGAAGTGCTGTGCGCTGTTAAATTACAGCACAGTTCTCAAAAAGCTGTTACTTAAGAAAATGGTTCTTTTATACCATCAAGTCAACTCCCCTAATGATGTTTAGTTGTAAAGATTTATAACATTATTTAATCGAATCTGAGGACAGTAATCTTAAAGGATTCTTTAAAAACCTTTAGAAATAATTAGCAGCCTTATTTAACTTCTTGGACAATTTGCACTGGTGAGAGAGTGATTTGTCCTTTTCACATCACTGGCAAGATGTGATGTTGCTGTGAGTAAGCTGGATAATGTTTATGGGTCTGCTACAGCAATGAAGCTCTGCCTAGTGGCCCTTTGGCTGCCTGAGGCTTTTCTTGCTGTACATGCTGGTTTAACAGGGCTTTGAAAACCATCTCTGGAAGCCAGCTATGTATTTATGCTGCAGATGCTCCTCTGGTCAGGGCTGTGTCCACGCTGCAGGGTTGTGGCTGGGAGTGCTCTGCTCTGCACAGTGTCTGTGGCTGCGTGGAGCTCACGGCATCCCAGAGCTGCAGGTCCTGCTTGTGCTCTGCTGAGCTCACCTGTGCGAGGGGAGCTGTGTCCTCGCTCCACAGACCCGACCCACCTGCAGGAAAGGGCTCAGGGTCACCTGGGCCGAGGTGGGGTTGAGACTCCTGGACACTCTGGCCAGCTGATTCAGAGACTGGTAGCCCCAAGCCATTAGCTAGCCCAGGAGTTTAGCAGGATATAAATTGAGTCAGATGTTTCAGATAGTGAAGATGAGAGAGCAGCATGTGCTGCAAATGAGCGAGGCAAGGGGGATCCATTGCCTTTTGCTCAGTATTATTCATTTCTGATGCAGTTACGAGAAGATGCTTTCTAGGTGCATATGGAATTTGAGAGGATCGGGGTGGCAGTGCCTCTCCTCTGAGGAAGGCTTCTTCTTTCACAGTAGGCAGTTAATAAATGAATGTATTCATTTGCAACTATAAATTCCTAGTCAGAAATACAAATCTGTGTGGTGAATTTCTTAATAAACTTCATTTATTCTGTTTTCTGATTTCCTTGCTCGAGGAGTGTTCTCCCTGTGTAAGAATCAGGTCACATGCTCTGGGGTGCTTCTTTCAAATATCACCACAGTGGTTATTTTAGAAAGGTTTTGTCTAAGCAAACTCACTCTGGACACTTTCCCCACCTGCAGGTTTCCTCAGGGATGCAGAAGCTTAGCAGGTGTATAGTGAAGGCCTTTCCTTTGCTGGCCAAATGTTTGCTCATGTCCTAAATATAACTTCTGGGAATTTGTGTTTGTTTTGGAGCTGGGGAACACTTTTCTCTTTTACTCGCTTTATAGATTCAGAGAATTTAAGCATATGATTAACATTAAACATGTGAATATTCTCCGTGGACTCATTTTTTGGATCAAAGGCAGAGTGCTCAGTCTGTTGAGAGGATGGAGCCCAGAACCACTAAATGCAGGGAGATGATCTGCTGCTATGCTTGTCTAAAAGGAGTATATGATATGAGTGCTTTGGATTTATGTCTGTCTGTGCCCCAAATCCCTCTGCTAACTGCTGTCTTGATGTTCCTTATCTACAAAGTGCTTACAAGCATTAACAAACCTTTGTGATGCTGCTGAGACATGTTATCCCCCTTTTCCATGAGGGGATGCTGAGAGAGTTCAGTGATCTCCTGAGACCCCACTGTGGGTTATGGACAGAGCTGGGCACTGAGCACGGAGCTGTGAATTCCCAGCCCAGGAAGGGGCAGCAGCACAGCTCTGGCAGTGTTGGGTTCAGCATTGCCATCTTTCACACTGTCAGGATGCTTCCCAGATTTCCATCCTGACACAGAGGCTTCTCGCATCATCTGCTGGATCAGGCTGCAGTGCAGAATGCTGCCTGTCTGCAGGAGCGAGCAGTGGCCTGTTAAGGGAAGGAATCTCAGAGCAAATTGTGTGTCCGTGCTGGCTCTCAGCCTTGCTGGGTGCTACAGGCAGAGCCGATGCATCAAGATTCCTCTAATCTAAGCTTAGAGAAAAGGGAATTTTTCCATCTTCTCTGAGTATAGTGGTTCTTGATTTCTTGCTGATTTAAAAATACTCAGAGTGCCTCTACAGAGCGGGGAGCCTGAGTCCATGCATATAAATATAGACACACTAGGTGTGTGTGCCTATGAGCTGGCAAATGAATCAGTTTCCAAATCTGAAGTTGGCATGGTGTCACTTTTGGCTCCGAGGTGGTTTTTTTTTCCTTCTTCCTGGTTTTATTGTGTTTCACTTGCTTAAATTAGAAGAGTATCTCAAAAGAGAATGGGCAAACTTCAGACATGGAAGCATGGGCTTTGCACTGATCTGTGGAGGTGTGCTCCTGGTCATTATGATTGTCCTGGACCGCTGCAGGATGCCAGGACACTGGGGAACTGTGGTGGCCAGGCAGGCTCATGCTGGGTCCAGTACACAGTGACAAAGGCAAGCTTCTGTGTGTTTTGAATTTTTCCTTTAGGAAATGCTAGTCATCAAAATCCAGTGTTTTTTAATATACAGCAAGTGACAAATTTGCACCAATTCTCAAGTCTTCCACAAGACAGTCATCTGCCGTACCTGCACACACAAACATGGGGGACAGACGCGCCCAAATTGGGAATTTACTACCTTTATGTGCTGGGGGAATGAACCATCTGGAGCTTTTGCATGTATACAATGGCATCTCTCCTTCTTTCCTTTTATCCTCTGTAGGGAACCTCTGTTCAGAAGAACTAATGTTCCCTGCCATAAATGACCCAATCAGCCTTCATCACTGCTCGTTAGATCAGAAACTTATTAGTTAATAGCAGTACTGTTCTTCCTTTTAGTCCCTACTACAGCTAAGCTCATGGCATTTACAGACAGACGTGTTAGTCATTAATATTCTTTGTATTCTTCATCTTTGGCTTCGGAAGAGAAGGCCTTTCATCTTTTGCCTTGCTTTGTTTTTTAGAAGAAGCCAAGTTTGACTGGAGGAAAAAAGAAACCAAAAAAACGTTTCTCTACTGCTTTCTTACAAGCGTCCAAGCAGTCTCCCCTGCTGACTTTGTACTTTCGCAGTAGACAAACATTGACTTTGTTTTCACAGAATATAGCTGATTTTTTTTTTTTTAGCTTACCTTTTTGGTTATGCCTTGGTAGCTTGACAGGACAGGATTAATTAGTCAATGACTCCCTCTTTTGCTGAAATTCTCATTCTTTGCTCAATTTTTCCATCAGGTTTATTGTACCTGAAATCAAGTCGGTGTAGAGAGAACGTGAGCGTGTGTCTAAACTTAGAAAAATTGTGAAGAGTTTCCCTGACTAAAAGATTACTGAGATAGATCTGTGGATTCTATCTTTTGTTTTAAAGAAACCCAAATGCTGATACCCAGGAATGTGTTTTAAGTCTATGTGCTTGGGGTGACATGTGCGTAGGCAGGTATGATAGCAAACCGTGTTTCTCAGATGGGGAAGGCTTTGTTAACATCACCAAATTCTCACTACTTGTAAGTGGTCAAATCCTGTGCTAATCTAAAAGGAAAACACAGAGAGCAGCATTTGTTGTCTGTGATCACATGAAATCTCACACCTCGTTTCTGAAGAGCAGGATCAAAAGATAAAAAACTTGATGCCTGGGTTATGTGTTTTGTTCTTGAAGTTGGTTAAATGCTTTTTTGAGTGTGCCAGTAGTTCATATCCATTCAGCTCAGGTTTCCTCACTCCCAGCTCTGATGTGAAGCACATCACAGTGTGATCATTAAGTGTGATTACTGCATTTTTGACCTATTTAAAAGTGTCTGGCTGTGAAATTCCAGAGATTCTAATTTAAGCTATAAAACAGATTATTAATGTGCCGCTGCGTACACATTTCGTGGCTCATTTCCTGATTACAGCGATTCTGAAGGTGTACGTGGAGGCTGTTCCAATGTGTGAGTATAAACATCCTGCACCAGGTACAGCCTGGTCACCTGGCCCGGCGATCACGTTCCACGTACCTTCCACAGCTTAAAACAAATAGAAGAGAAAGCCACAAGTGCAGGAAGTTGGGATGTTCCACATGGGGGCTGGCAGAGGGCCTGGTGCTCCCTGCAGGGCTGGAGCTCGGGACAGGGAATGAGGATCGGGAAGGGTATGGAAGCTGGGCAAGAGAGCAGGCTTCAGGAATGTCTTCAGACAGACTCCTGCTGTGCTCTGTGGGCTGGAGAAGGTGCCCTCTGAAAGCATCAGGGCTCGATGGCTGTCCCTGGATTGCTGCCAGGAGACTTCAGCTGTACTGAAACTGGAACACAGACAAGATGCTGTGTGTAGTCGGTGGGTCTGCAGAGAGAAAAGATGGCTGTTGAGGTCTTTTCCATCACTTCATTCAAATCTGTCAACTTGTTCATGGAGCTGAAACTCTGCAGAGCCTCCTTATCCAGGTGTGCGGAAAGGATTTTGGGGTTATGGTTATGTGGGTCACTTATGATTCATTAGGATGACCCAGTATGGAATAATTTGCCAGGGTTACAGGTGCAGCTGCAAACAGTGGGTCCAACAGAGAAATTCAGGTTGAAAGATCAAGAGCAGGTGAAAGGGCTGTCAAAATTATCCTGTGGGGCACCTCTGTGCACTTGCATTGAGTCTCCTCCTGGTGAGGACATAAAGAAAAGCTTGTTTTGCTGTGTTTCACAGGATTAGTTACGTGCTGAAAACTGCACCTGGAGACTTCTTTCTGAGCTGGGAGCATGAGTTAAGCTAAGTGTGTGAGTGGCTGAGTTTGGTGCTTTGTTCTAGAGCGGCTGACCCTGGTCCTACATGAGCTGCCAGATACAGATACCTGCCTCAGTGTGAGATCAGCAGTGGATTTTGTACAAGTTTGGGATGCAGGATGGAACAAGGTCTGGAGCAGGTGTGCTGCTCTTCTGCGTCAGGGATGGGATTTGTGCTTCTGCTCCTGGCATGTGCACATTCTAAACAGCATTTCGGTGTATATTGTGCTTCAGAACTTTATTAAGGCAGAGCTGCTGCTGTTCATTACTCCATTGCTGGAACTGGCTTGGATCCTTTGGATCCTTCTGTCTGTCTCCCAGCTGGAAGGCTGCTAGTGAAGCAGGCTGAGCCCTGGTGGAAGGTATCACTGTGTAGTGTACACAGCTGGGAGAGCATCAGCTTGTCATTTGCAGTTGTCTTATTTCTTAATGTGGTGTAGTAAATTATAAATGTACACAAACACCTACGGAGTGTTTCATTCATGAGCTGCCAGACTGCAGTCTGCTTTTTGAAAGTGCTGGTTTGGGGGTTGTTTTTGTTTTGTGGGATAATTTCATTATCTGATAGCAGGCATTTCCTAAAAGTAAATCGATCACATGAGGACCATGTGTCCATTAGTGATTCCGCTAATAAAAATTCGGGGTTTTTTTTCATTCCATAAAAGACCTTCTGTACCACAGCCTTTTTATGCATTATGGCAGTTATTAGCTGTTATTAGGCAATTTTAAGGAGGTCATTATTTGCTAATGGGTGTGCTATGGGGCTTGGAGGCATGTGCCACAGCATCCTGCAGGCACACAGAAGTATTCGAAAGCGTAGATTATTAGGCAGAGGTGCAAGAGGGTTGTATAAATAGGGATGGTTACGAGGAGTCCTTCTCGTGGCATCACTCACATGCCTCTGTGGGCTGTAGCAGTGCTAGCAGCGATCCCATTTGTGTATTAAAGCAAGGATCTTCTGAAGTGGAACCACAAATGACAGCAGAATTATGATTAAAGGGCGGTCAGTACTGATGGCAAGCCCAACATAACATGCAAGCCTGGCTGTGGTTAGGAGAATGTGCCCATCTAATAAGCAGCTTAACTTGGTGTATTACTGTGAAATAGAAGGAGCCATGGAATTTGTGATGTGAATAGTACACTGGATTTCCCTGTCACTTCGTATTTGTGTTCCTGGAGCTGCCCTGGTTTCGCCAGGGTTGCTTCAGAATTGCACCCAAGGGAAGGAGAGGTGCATTTCCACTTCTCAGCACTTTTCTTTTTAATCTGCCAACTATCAAATCTTTGGTTTAACCCTAGATTTGAAGTGTTCATATCAGTAAAATGTCTGCTAAATATCTTAGTGCTAAGACTAATTGGTCCGAATGTTTTATTTTTCCGGATCAGCTGCTGATACAACTTTATCCAACTCCATTGAAGAAAATGGGCGTTGTTCCTTTCTCGCTAATTGGAGTCGAACTGGGCCATTAAAGGCCAATTCCAGGAGAGATACTAGCAAATACTAAGGCTTGATCCCCAGCACTTTGCAGTCAATAAATCAGCAATTGCTGTCTACGCAGTAGCAGGTCTAGCAGGGTTTGAGTGTCTTAGGTTGAGAGCCCTCGTCTTGAGTATCGCTTCTTTAAGTTTCCTGAAATCAGTTAAATTGAGATACAGCCAGGGACTTCTTCGGGTCTATTGGAGTTGCTCAAAATTTATATTCCTCACTGAGAATAGGCTGTGCTCTGCTGTGGGTTGGGGAAAGTGAAAACTTTTTCCCCCTTGGAAAAAGGGGGAGATATTCAGTAGCCTGCTGAATATTTGTATTCTAAAGGTGTTCAGCCCCTGAAACGGAATTTCCAAACTTAAATCGCTCCCTGGTTATTTCCGTTACAGGTATCCAGGTTTTACTTTTTGTAGGCTTCTACACACGTGAAGTTTCCTTTTAAGATTGTTGTGTCTCCCTTTCCTCCCCTCCTGTGAGGATTCTTCTTTACAAGCCAAGTCCAAATATCTCAGTGGTATATTGTGGAAAAAAAAAAGCCTATTGGACCAGGCTGTGTTTTTGGGCATTTCAGCAAAGCCCACGAGAAATCGGAGCTTCTGCCCTGCACACCTTCTCTCTTGATGTTCTCACAAGCCCCATTTAAAAGCTCTTATGGCAAATGATTTTTATGAGCACGTGTGGAGAGGAATGTGCAAAGTGCCTGACATGGCAGGGACTGGAAGATGCATGACAAGTGCTCTGTGTAAGATGATCTGTGTTCTGAGGAGCAAATGGTGCATGGAGATGACAAATGGAGCGGCAGAGGTGCAGCTGGGCCGAGCCATAGCAGCTCCCTGGAAGGAGTTCGTAGTCGATATAAACAATTTCCCGTTAGCTCGGAGCTTTCCCATGAATTAATGGTATAATTCTCATTGATTTAATTAAATCAGATTCCAGGGTCTTGATTTGCAGAGTTTTCTGGCAGTAGTTTTATAACTAGGCGGACAAATAAATGGCCTTTATTTTCTTGCTTGCCGGGTGGGGTGTCTTGGGATAATTACTGCATTTATCAAGACGTCCTTCCATGTTGGAATCAGGCTGGTTTCCACTTGTGACAGACAGAAACAGTGAGATTATGGGACGCACAAGAGTTCAATGCTGTCTCCCTAAAAGCCAGACTGGTCCCTGAGTTGTGCATTGCTCATCCTTTGGCCATCCTATGCCTTGCCTTTTCTGGGGAGGGCAGGCAAATACCACACAAACCTGGCTCTGGTCCCTGCCCCAGGGCGTTACTACTGTCAGCAATTAAAGCTCAAGACTTGAAGTTTCGGTACCATCCCAACTTGGCTTTTCACCTGGTGAGACAACGTGCTAAGGTCACACTGCTCTGATTAGTTTTGGTGAGTTTGAATGTGTGTTGGCTTTTGTCAGGAGATCAGGAAGGAATTAAGGCTGCATTCCACTTAATTGTTCCTCAACAGTTAAATCATGACAGGATTGCTCCACCCCAACTAGTAAAATAACAATTAAGAAGACTTAGTTAGAGTCAATATCTGAATTTTATTTATATCTATATTTTTAGTTCTAGTAATTACTGTGCTGAGTAACAAGTTTAATAAGACCAGCTTGTAAGATGAATGACAATAAAATCATGGGAAGAAGAGAATGTTTGGGTTTTTCCCTGCAACAGGACTGGAGGAATTTGTACCCATGGGTTAAATTTGTATAGCCTCTAACCCTCCTCCCCCACTGGTATTTTTTTCCTAAAAACAAAGATGCTGTCAGCCTAAGTCACCATTTCCCCAAGAGGGTAGTTTACCTTTCATAAAAAATAATGAAGGCCTGTATAAATACTCTCTGCATGCTGCTCCTGGATTATATTAGTGAAATATGTCAGTGTTTGTGGCGTGTGCAGCCCTGTGTTTCATGACACCGCTTGAAAAATGCAAGACATTCATGTGAGTTATTTGGAAGACAGTGACAAACCTATTTGGCAAAGCCGTGTCCTAAAGAGAGAATTTCCAAGCGCACGGCAGAGACACATGTGTGTGACCAGGCATCGCCAGCGCTGGGGCAGCTTCAGCCCATGTGCTGCTGAAGGATGGCCGTGGGGCTTTCCACTGTGCTGGGCGTTCCCGCTGTCACCTGTGGGACCGAGTGCTTACAGGCACCAAGCAGATGGCCATGAAGATCTTTTCTGCATGGCTTCCAGAGATTTGAAAGCATGGTTGTTGGTTTAGGGGTTTTTTTGACAGCTTGTGTGCTCTTGGGCCTCCACCATAGCTCGGCACTCCTTAGCCCTGTCTTTCCTGAGCCTGTTGGATAATCTCTGTGTTGCCCAGATGTGCTGCAGAGCTCAGGAGACACAGAAGAATCTAAGGCTGTGGTCAACCTCTGAAGCAATGCAGACTTCCACCTGGCAGTGCTGGCTGGAGCAGATTGAGCCGCTGTGCTTCTGGTGCCTCGTTCCCCTGGGTGCAGGTGTTTGCAGTGGTGACCAGAGCTGGCTTTTCTGAGCCAGAAGAGCAAGGGGGCTCAGGGACAAGCCGGGTTTGGGTTTGGGTCAGGAGAATGTGCCATGGGCAGCTGAGGAGAAGGTTACCCCAGGCACCCTTCCTGCTGAAGCTGTAGTGCTCTCTGTTCCCCATCCAATACCACAGGGACAACTGATAGTAAAGAGCAAGCAAAAAGCAGCTTTTCCCTGCATCTTTTTATGATTTTATCTAGTCCCTGAGCCTTCACTGTATTATCTCCTTAAATCTCTGTGCCTGACACTTTTGCTTTAGCGCAGTTGAATGTATTACTGTCCTGGGCTGTAAAAGAAAAGCTTGTGCTTGCAAGCTTCCCTAGGCTTCCTGGGAGGGTTTGGAGTAAATCTCCCAACGTGCAGCTGCCCGCTTCAATTCTCCCTTCTCATGTAGCTCTTTTTTTAGGAGTGAACTATTGGGAGGATAAGTTGCTATATGCAAATTCGAGATTAAACCTTTTGTCTTTCCAGCGTTTTCTGTTTGAATTGCCCAAAAAGTGGCTGCAGATTCCCAGCTTTGGGCTCTGGCTGTGCAAATGCCCCAGCTGAGGGCTGGGAGTGTTGGTGCATTCGAGGCGCGGCGTTCCTGGGACAGTGAGTGACAGGATTGATAAAAACCCCTGGGTGGGTGTTTTATACTGCAGGCAGCAGCCGCACAAAGTGGGGGCTCTTTTGGTTAATGAATATTGAACTTCTCCTGTCTGACAGCAAGTTGTGTCCTGCTCTGCAAATGAGCATCTTTGCGAGAGGCTGAGCTGCAGGCAGGGAGGTGCTTGGGAATTCATTAATTCCTGTCTGGGTGAGGAGTGTGCTCCAAACAGGGCTCTCTCTGCTGGTCACCCAACAGTTGGTGTCATGCAAGATGTTTTGGTTTTTGTTTTTTTTTTCAGTTGTTGGATTCTAATTATTCTCCTCTTAAAAGTCTTTACTCAGGGCTGGGTTCTTTCCTCTGGATGCTTTTCTCTAGCTGCCCACATTGCATTTTCTACATGACAGTGTCCTCAAAGAATTGATGTAATAAATTTGTGCACTCGGCAGTCCCTAAATTCAGCTCTATTTGTGGCAGGAGTTCCAAAGGGCAAATGCATCTCAGAAGCATTGTGACTGTTGCATGAAATGGTAATGGTAATGCATGGAAGATCAGCTGCTGATTTATTTTTATTAGTGCGGATGAAAATTACTATGATGTTTCAAGTAGGGCATAAAATAATATCTTTAATCTCATTCCAGGAGGAATATTAACTCCACATTTTGTATTTCTTTTCTTTCTCAAATCACTGAAAAATGCTTAGTATGTGACTTGAGTGTCTATTCTATCATGTTTATGTAGGAAGGTTTCTCTTTTTTTTTTTTTCCCATGCTCATAATAGGAGCAGTGTATTTTGATTTCTGTCATGTTTTATGTAGTATAGAAGTTCCAGTTCCTTTGATCAGAAAAAAAGTCTCAGTTTTTAACCAGAAATGTGCATTTTTCCCCACTGACAAAAGCACATTAGGAAATGCTTTTCCAAACTGGACACTGCAGGTGAACTTCGATTTAAAATCCTCCCTGAGTCAAACATTTGCTATCAGCAGGAATATCTGGGCAGCCAGGGCTTGTGGCAGGGTCTGTTTCTACTCTTGGTTTCCTACAGGTGAGAACCGATATGGTCCTGGACACTTCACAGATACATAGATAGTCTCTTGGAAGGCTGACTGTGGATTGAGGTTCTGAGCAATGTCTGGGTGCTTCAGTCTCCACTTTTGGAGTTTCCCCAGCTGCCTTGGCACGAGCTGCAGGGAGGATAAGCTCTTTGTAGACCTCAGCCATATCCTGTCTGTGACAGGTTAATCTGCTGCCCACGTCCATGCCTCGGGGAGGTTGGCAGCGTGAAAACAGGGCTGGAAATGGAAAGTAATGCACCTTCCTGCTGCCATTTCAGGGCTGGCACGGTGTGGGAGGTCAGGGGCACGATGTGTCCCAGCTGCTGTAGCACCCCTGCCTGCTGTGCTGCCTCTGTGCAGCCCCGGTCACTCTGTTGGTGTTAAACGATGGCACTGACCATGCCAAACACTTTTTCTTCAGTAGTGATTCTGCTGGCATGACTCAGCACTCCTGCTCTGAACCACCGAAACAGAGGAGGGTGAGTAGAGTTGTGAATATCTAAGGGTTTCCATCCCTAGATGAGTTAGCAAAAGCATGGTTTTGGGCAAGCCAAGGCTTCCTACCTGCGTGTGAGAAAGTGAATGTGTATTTCTGTGGCATTGTCCTGTCTCTGAGCGCTGTTGTAAGAGCATTAGGCAGCAGTGGCGTTTCAGGAGGGTTAATTGCTAGTCTAAATAGCATTGTGGGGAAAATTGTAAAAGGCCTTGAAGAGAATATTAAAGGATTCAAGTATTGCTTAAAGTATTAACAGAAGATGCACATGTAGGTGTGTGCATGCATGTGTGTAATTGACAATGCAGAGCCTTTGAATTGGAAATCATTGGTACAGAAATACAGTTAAGGGTTTAGAATGGAGTTAGTTCAGACAGCTGTAGGGAGAAGTCAGGGTATTAAACAGTAAAAAGATGTATGACAAGGCATTCACTTCTGTTTCAATATATTGATTATTCTGAAGGTGGAGTGTGTGCAGAGATGGATCTTCTGGTAGGAAAGGAAAAAGTATTTTGGGAAAGGGGAAAAATCACGGAAAGTGCTGTAAGATATTATTAATACTTCTTTCTGAAAGTCTGGAGAGGGTCCTTGTGAGTTTTACTCCATGTTCCAGGAAGGTGAAGACTTTCCTCTGTCTGGGAAAAGCTTTGCACAGGTGAAGGAATCTGTGTGGTCTAAGACTCCACAGGTATAAGGGAAAGAAAGTCATGATATGAAAATATTTATAATGACAAGAAATTGTACACTGCTGAAGTGACACTTCTGCTGTGAATAATTTTCCATAATGAAAGTCAAGATTTGGGCATCCTGGTGAGTTGACTTTGACTGTTTGCAGCGAGAGGGCTCAGAGATGTTCCTGAGGAGGCAAGGTTGGTGTTCATTATTCTGCAGAACAACTCGAATAGCCTTTCTCTCTCCGTAGCACACAGAATGCTAAGGGTTATGCCCAGCTGGCCTGGGGAATGAGCACCTGGAGCATGTGGTGAAGATGTTGTCTATCCCAAATGCCTTGGAGGCCTCTGTGTACAGCACTGTGAGCATCCCCTCGCCTGGGCTGAGCGCCCCGCGGGTGTAAAGCTTCTTGTAGGCAAGGTTTGGGGAGGAATTTGGAGGAAGTAGCTTTGGGAGTGCTACAGGTTGAGCTGGGCAGAGACCTTACAAACCACACTGCTCTCGTGACTGGTCTGTGTGCTGTTGGCCTCGTTAGTGACGCCCCTGCCATCCCTCTGCAGGGTTAGGGAGGCTGGGGACTGTCTGCATGGAAAGCTGCCACGTCTGTGTGCTCCGGGGTGAAGCGGGAGAGGTATCCATGTGTGCTCTCCACAAATTCTGTGTGCCCACGCCGTGCTCTCGCCCGCTCGCTGTTGGTGCCCAGGTCCACTGAGGATCTCTGCACCGTGCTGAGGGTGCTGACCCTGTCCTGTCCATGCCCTGCATGGCCACGCTGCCCAAGTGCTCCATCAGCTCCAGACAAACCAGCTCACACCGGGGCTCACTGTTCACATCACAGTACGCAGTGGCCCCCAGCTGCAGAGACAGTCTGGGATGTGCTGTCTGTGCAGTGCAGGGGATGGAGACACTCCATTGCTTTGTACTGCAGAGCATCAACCTGCCCCGAGAGCCTTCTGGTCACAGGAGGCAGCTCGTCCCTCTGTCTCTGAGCTTTTGTATAACCAATGGGCTGAGCTACTGGGTGTCTTTTTCACTACTAAGTGCTAAATCGTTGAATGTACCGACTGCTGTAGGAGGTATTGGTATATTTAAGGATTGCTTGGTTTCCGCTCGCAAACACACTGCTTGTATTCCTGGATGAAGATATTCTTGGAATACTTTAGTGTGAACCCTCCAGTGGGCAATCTTTTATTCCAGAATAATGGGCCTTAGTCCAATTTAACATAATGTACTTTGGAAGTGGAAGCCTGTAGTTTGTTGTGCAGGAAATGCACTCATTTACCCAATCTCATTAATTAACTGGCACCTATTTAAGGGAAGTCTCTTCTCTCATGCGGTGTTTAAAACCTCATCTATCATGAAAAGTAGCTCTTTAGTTTTTTAGAATTCATCTTTGATTCTACGAATGATTCCTTCTGCATATTAAAAGTAATTTTTCTGCTGCTTCTTGTTATGAAAAAGGGAGAATTTGCTTCGAGAATTACAGTTTAAGCTGCTCAGAGCTGTGTGGCAGCTCTGCGCTTGCTGCCAGAAGCTGGGACTGTGCTCAGGACACTGCGTCTCTGCCGTTCGACGTAATATTCTACGTGATGAAAAACTAAAGTAGCTATTTTTTTCTTCCATGTGTGTAGCCCCCACCACTTCTGAAAAGTACGAGATTAATCTTCTGGCTGCCAATCTGCAGAGCTTTGCCCACAGCAGAGACATCCAGCAGCGCCTGCACTGTGTCAGACAAACCTCATCGCCTCTCCTCGGTGGGCTCTGGAGATAAAACCGTGCAGACGTTCCTCCTCAGCCACCTCGTCTTTGCTCCTTCCCTTGCTTCGCTTTGTCATTTCCAGGTCACTTGCCTTGCCTTTGTCAGCATGTTCAGCGTTGCTCCGTGCAGGCGCTGCCCTCAGGAGCACCGTCATGCATACTAAATTCACGGCTGGGGCCGCGGCGTGGAGTGGCCCATCCACGCGGGAGTGAGACACAGCCAAGGGGAAATGCAGACAAGCTGCTGACCTTCTGGAGGTCAGTTCTGTGCAGCCACACGGGCGCCTTCTCCTGTCGTGCCACAGTCAGGGTGCCAGGGTGGCCCTTGTGCAGGTGGGTGCGCTGCTTCTGCCACCCCTGGCTGCTCTGACTTGTCTTCAGCGGTGCCCGAGCCAATCTATTGCAGTAATGCAATTATTGAGCTTAATCAATGAGCCACTGAGCAATCTACTGGTGGCTCCAATCAGTGGAATTACTCAGAAGGATCAAAATGAGCTTCTCTTTCTGAAAATGAAGCTGTCGTTCACACAGAAATGGGTTCAAGGGAACCCTGTTCTTTATGCAGGGCGTGCTGTGACTCCAAGTACCTGTTCATGTGAGTCCTTGTCTCGCTACAATGTGGGAGTAGGAGTCTGTGTATGTTTGGGAGGATGTGGATCCTGCAGCAGAAGGGCCAGGCTGATAACCTTGCTGAGAGAATATGAATAAAGGGCTGTGGAGAACCCTGCAGTTTGCTGTCTCTCTGCCAGGAGTGCAGTGGATAAAAGATGGTTTTGGTGGGGCCCAGCTGAGTGTCTCGAGGACAGCGTGGCGCAGCCTGAGGTGGGAGCTGATGCAGCTGTCCAGCTGTGAGCTGCTGTGGCTGGCACCTGCAGGTGTGAGCCTGCTGTCCTGCAAATGTTCACACACCTTCAGCTCCAGCCCGTGAGCACACGGCAGGTGGGCAGCTCCTCCTGCCTCTCTCGCATGTGCTTGTCCTTCTGAAGTGCAAAAATACCTGGAGGGAGTGTATATAAAGTACAGGGAGTGGGGAGGGCTGGGTGTGAGCGCTGTCACTCTCTGTGCTCGGCAGGACTTTGTCCAGGCTCACAGCTCTGCGGAGGGGAGGCCAGATGTGCCTGCCTGTGTGAGCGTGCCTCGGCACAGCTGTGGGGAGGAATCCCGCGGATTGTCAGCCCAGTGCTGCGATTTTTATGAGCACATCTCTGCCTGCTCTGCTTGTGTGTTACTCTGCAGACCTGCCTGTGTCTGCTGACTCGAGCTGAAATCCCACAGCGTTGTCTCCTCCCCCACATGTGCTGGATGCCACTTGCTCACTGAGAGTGTGGCATGGAGGTTTTACCCTGCCCATGAACTGATGCCAAAAGGGAGTCTCTTTCCTCTTTTGGAGCTGTGAGACTCCTCCCTCGCCCTTGCCTCAGGTTTGCAGGTTGTGGAGCTGACAGGAGCAGACTGCCTGGGCTCACTCTGTGGGCAATGTTCGGTTTGGAGAAGGGGTAGGGCAGTCCTTGGAGGGGATTTTACCTCTTGGTGTGTTCATTTTCTGCTAGATCAGCAGCTGGAAGAGACTCATCCCACTTTCTGCCAGTTGCTGTCTGTGTTGCAAGGAAAGCAACAGGCAGCAGTGGGAGAGCAGGATCTCTCCTTCACTCTCTGCATGGTCACACCACATTATGTTTAACATCCAACTGCTGTCTTGCCCGTTTCTTACCTTGGATGTCACTGCAGGCAGAAACTGCTGAGCTTTTATATGATTACTGTCGGGTTCTGAGTTTCAAATTGCAGCCACAAATAGCTGTTTGGCTCTATAAAGCTAAAATTTCGGGTGCATGTAGTGATTATTTATTGTCAGACTCTTAATCTGACTGGGGTAAGTGAGAAGATGATGATGGGATCTAAATACTTCCACACTTTCAGAGACCTCAGTTCTCAAGTTGGAGATTAGGTCCAAATGTTCATGGTGATCCTTCCCAAAATGCCTCATCCCAAAAGTCATAACATCCCCCTGCCCATCTTTGGGGCTTCAGCTCAAGTTCTTGTGTTCAGTTCCTGTCCCTGATCATCCCATGCTGTCCTGCAGAGGGACAGACAAACTGAAGATATTTTGAGTTGCCAGAGCCATTTGTATTTTGTGTATTTGAAATCTGGCTGGGGAGGAGCGTTCGTTCTATACCACAGTACTGTTATTTTAAGGTATTGGTTTGGGTGTTTGGACAGTTTTTGCGCTTTACTTGTAACCTTCTCCATAGATGTTTATGTGATACAGAAAGCCTAGTCTAGGATTCTTGCTGCTCAGTAAAACTAAAGGCATAATTGGAAAACGTCCAGTTGGGTCCAGTTTTTCAACTAAGTTCAGATACCCTGGTTAGGGAGCCCAAAACGTGGATGAGAAATCCAAAGTGCACAAGAAACCAAAGTCTCCAAGACGCCAGACTGTTTCTGAGCACGTCTCTGGCATTGTTTCTCCTGATTTATAGGAGTAAGCGTGGTAACATTGTGATATTTGTTGGCAAAATGGTAACTTCTCATGGCAGCCTCTGCAGGCTTTAGGCATCAGTTCAGAAAAACACAGAACCATCTGAGCAGCTCCATCTCTGCTGGATGGGACATTTACATGTTTACTAAATTTTGAGCACATGAGTAGCTTTGTTGGCTGTTGCATTTTGAAGCACACATTTAAATGATTTACTGACCTGGGGCCTACATGCAGATGTGAATATTAAAAATGAAAATTCAAGCATCCAGTCCAGATTGTGAATCTGAAGTATGTCTTTTCAAGGCAGTCTTGAGAATTTAAACAAACATTTTCCATTAAGTTTAATGGAAGATACATGCCTTAACTCCTGCAGAATGCTTTGAAAAGCATCAATTGAGTGTTCCAGTATGAAGCCCTAAATGCAGGATGTCTTTGCCTTGCAGGTATGTTCTCAGCTCTGAGGGTCTTGTAGCATCTCCTGGGTCACTGTTTTGCATCAGGATTCTCACTGTCCTTGTCACACTGTGTTGCCAGCCCCTGCACCTTTATCTTTAGTTTCCTGAGAGTGTTTTATCTTGAAATGGCAATTCTTAGTCCTGAATCAGAATGGTTTCAGTTTGTAGTCTTATTTCTCCTTAGCGCGTGTTGTAGTGGGAGATGAACATTAACAGCCTTTAAATTCCTGAAGGAAGCATCTGAAACACTTGACAGCATTAACCATAACCACTCAGAATCCCGAAGGAAATCGGAATTTGATAGACTTGTGCATGTGTTTTTAAATCTCGAGACTTTAACATCAGTCTCCTGACCTGTTGCATTGCTGGGGAGCATTTGGTGCCACCCTGGCACACAAAGCCCCACAGTCTCCCACCTGGGCATCAACCTGACACGTGCATTGGGAGACTGAGTCTGTCCTGCTGTGTTTTTTAGCTTGAACCTCAGCTGGATGACTCTCCTACCTGTCCTTCTGGAAGGCACTTACAGTTGTTCCCAGCTCCTCACGTTTCTCGATGCTCTGCCTTCTTTTTAGTGGTGCTCCAGGGATCCCAGATTGGTGCAGCAAGTGTAATTTCTGTGTGCTATTTGTAGAACTGCTTTGGTTTTTTGGAGGTAAAACTGTTTTCCTTCAACTCTGCCTTTTGTTCACAGGCATCGGTGCTTGAGGCAGAGCATTTCATTAAAGATTTATGTAAAGCAGGGGCTGGTCTCTGAAGCAGGAGGATAAAGCTTTGCTTCAGAATGCTAATGCAGAGCTGGAGCAGTTTGAGACCTGCATAATGCAGCACTGCTTGGCACAACCTGATGTCTCATCCAGGAGAGGGAAACTCGCGCCGTGTTGATCTCTGCCACCCTGTAACTTTGAGGATTGTTCACATTTCAGTGTAGGTGAGGAAGCAGAAACACCCCGCAGGCAGGCCCTGCCAGGAGCCGTGAGGGTGCACAGCTGGGAGAGTGATGGGGTTTGCCTCTGGGGCTGGGGTGGCAGCAGCCACTGAGCTCCAGCTGTTGGGAGAAAACCACAGCCATGTGATTTTGTGCTCTCTGCCCCATCCTCCCTTTTCCAGCTGGCATGAGCAGGATCTGGAGGTGAAGCTCAGATTATGTTTCCTGCACTGAAATCTCTTGGATAACTTCTGCAGTGGCTGAAATAGATGCAGAGCGGGCCCTTCCTCTGTCCCTGGCTCCACAGTGCTGCCTTGGTGGGGAATCCAGGGCGTCTGTCAAACACTGAGACACTTGAGAAAATTCACAAGAGCACCCAAAAGCACGGCTGTGGGTGGCTTCACTGAGTACCTGGCAGCTGCTGCAGTGCTGCTGGAAACCTGACTTGTGGGAGAACACGTGTGTTCCTACAGAGCTGGCAGCAGGGACTGCCCCATCCCCATCCCCAGCAGCTTGTGCTGAGCCAAGCAGCCTCTGTCTGACAGCACTAACCAGATATCCAGCAGCATATGAAGCTTCCCCTGGGCTCCACAGCTGTGCACAGGAACCCACAGGACTCTCTCAGAACAGTGCTGTTTACTGTTTGTGGCAGGTGCAGCTCCTGTTCCCACTTTGCAGGCAGAGCTCCTTCCTGTCAGGAGGCACCCAAAGCTCCCAGGGACTTGCCAGCCTTCAGCCATGCATTAATGCATTGCTGAGCTGTTCCTTGGATGTAAAGGCACGACAGGAAATGGGGCTTGTATTCATGGAAATGTAATTATGTGTGTAGTGTAAACTAACTAGTAGAAGTAATTCTGGAACCCATAACAGGACAAGATTTGAATACTTACTAACCAAAACAATGGCAGTTGCTGTGTAGGTTGGAATAAACATCTCTATCCAATAGGAAAGGTGGTGTTGTCCCATCCTCCTTTATAGCCCTGGCAGCTGGAAATGACCATCCTGCAGACCTTGTGTGGGAGGGTTTGGCAAATGAGGTTCTGAATTGTCTCTGCTGTATGGAGATCCTGCAAGTCACAGGATAAAAGCCTGGAACAAGCTTGCCTGCACAGGCGCTGCCCTTCCAGCTAATCTCCTGAAGATAGGATCTGTGTATCCCTTTGAAGTCATTCATGGAGAGCCATGGTAATGTGGAAATCTCTTGGACTGTCTCCTTCTGCCAGCAGCTCCAGCTGGGAGCACAGGCCAGACTGCTGCCTTGGATGTGTGAGAGGCAAATGCTGCTGGAGGACTCTGGGCATGCCAGAGGGTGGCAAGCAGCCTTGCCAAGGCCTGAATGGGGTAGGGTTTGATTTGAGGCTGAAATTTCAGCCAGAGCAGTGTTAGCAGCACGAGTGTGAAATAGCTCTGAGTGGGAGAGCTCAAAGGTGGGGCTTGCAGATGGTTCTGGTGGTGTGAGCTCCCAGCTCTCATCACCTGTGTGAAACAGCTGCATTGCCTGTCACTGACGTGTCAGACTCGAAACTGAGCTGGTTTCACTAATTTCACCATATACCTGAATTAATGTAGCAGACTGTGACACTCTTTATCTGCAGTTTGATTCGAGGTAAGGCTCTCACAAGTTGTAAAGTCCCAGTCCTCTTCACATCAGTCATCTGCGTGGGGGACACCAGTCCCATGTGTGTATTTGAGCAGGCACACATCTAGAGAAACACCTGGTGGTTTTTGCTCTGCATTTGCCAGAGGCAGATAATGCCAGCTGCTAGCTTTTATCAGGGAAAGTTCTGAGAAGCTTGACTTATTCTGGTGCAAGGCAACTTGGTTGCAATGTGAGTAGATCTATAGATAAAGATTGGCCAATGTTGTTGATCGTAAGTAAGGGATAGTTTTCTAGTTCTCCTAAATGGTGGAATACGAATTGAAAAAAACCCCAAATCTCTTTCATTTTTGTGGTCTCCATTTTTTGGCAGTGCCTGTGATGTAGGACAGCTAAGTGTCTCCTGGTTTATCCGTTGTGTCTCCAGCAATGAGTGCAGGCAGCCATCAGCTTCCAGTGACTTTCAACATCTCTGCAAACAAGCACTGGAAATGGCTTTGCTGATGTACAGACAATGTTGAATCTAGAAATAACAGGTTGACAGTGACAAGTTGTCGTTTCCCAGCAGCTTTGGAGGACAGGGTATACTTGAAATAAATCTATCAGGTAGGATTTCAAATTGGCCAGGGCTGTAAGTAACAGTTTATTGAGCTTATTTATGATGTGGCACCTAGAAAATGAAATGGAGAAATGTCAAGTGCTTTCAACACCAGCCAGCACAGTTTAGTGCTCCCTCCCCCTTGCTTGGAAGCTCTGTCTTGGCTTCATGCCGGAAGCATATTATTGTAATAAAACACATTCACATTCTAGGTGGTAAATGGAATTTATAATTAAAACTAGAAATAAAATAAATTTATTCATCATCGTCATCTTCATTCCCAGCATAGCTGACATTCTTCCCACTATATATGGTATAAAAATGTGCACCTTGGGCTTTTTAGCTGCTCATGGTGTAATGACCAAATCCATCTGTGAGAGTCTTGGGAATTGAAGCTGAAGCAAAACCACACAAAAGCTAGATGTGAGCAGTTCCCATAAATGATGTTTCCACAGTCTCTTCTCCTGAATTTGGACTTTGGCCCGGGCTGAAGGCCGTCTTCCTTCCAGACTGTTGGTTGTTGCCATTGTGCAAAGACAGAACAGCCTCAAGTTCCTCAGCTGAGTAACCATCTGTCTGCCCTCCCACACAGACACCTGAAGATGAGATAATGTCGAAAAGAAAACAAATAATTTAAATAATTTTAAAGCCTGAAATGCATCTTTCTGCAATCTTCAAATTTTACAATGTGGGGTTTTTTACTTGTTAATAGGATAGATACAGTCTTAGAGGTTAAGTTTGCTTGTTACATTAGAATTATGCATTCAGTTTGATAGAGTTGTTTCATAATTGTGCAAAGGGTCTGTGCAAACACACAAATGAGTTGGATTCAGTCCTGAGGGCCAGCAGCCCTTCTGCAGACCTGGGGACAGGGAGGAGTGACGTGAGCCCTGCAGTCTGCTTTGCAAGTTATGTCTCTTTGTGAGCCTTACTGAGTAAAGCCTTAGTAAGCACTCACATAATCCGGTGCAAGCAGCACAACTGAGCACAGCAATTCCTTTTCAGAGGAGTGCTTGCTAATATTAGGATAAACTTACACAAAATAGAAAAATTAAAGACAACTTTGAAATGGATCCTGAAATGCAGCTAGAGGGATCTTGGATTAAAAACCTCTTGTGTGCTGCTTTATGAACAAACAACTTCATCCGTGATAGATTGTGAGCCCTGAGCGTACATAACAAGGCAATTAAGAGAAAGCACAGTCAATGGAATAATATTGCATTATCTTTTTGTTTCACATAAGTCCTGTATCTCCTTTCCACTGCCAGTTTGCTGTAAATTGCACCTTGTCATTAATAGGATTATTGATAACTGTGCCAAACAGAGCTTCTGCAGAATTTAGTGTTTGCTAAAATGCCTCCTTCACCATTTAAAAGTGTTGCTAATATGCTTTAAACATAAATCTTGTATAGTTAATACTCTAGGTTACAGGCAGCAGCAAGCAGAGCTCTGTGGTTTGCTAAAGCTGGAGGACAGGGACACATGCCTGCTGTGGGATGCAGGGTGTCCAGCTGGTGGAATTCTTTTCAAGTCTGTAAATGGTTAAAAGTGAGTTTTCCCTTCACCTATAGGGCAAATTCAGGGGTGAATTCCACCCTGGATAAATTGGCTTGTGCCACAATCGAATGTTCACCAGGCAAGTGGTGTTTTCCTTGCTTTCACCCTCTCCCACAGCTTCTTCGGAGGCAGAGTGGTGGTGCAGGTGGCCCTAGGCTGTGCTGCTGGCGTTGGTTCTGTGGGTGACTTGTGCTGGCCTTGGCCACAGGGACACAGTGATACACAGGTTCAAAGTCTGATGGCCTCTGGGTCGGCTGAAGGACGTGGGTTCACATCCAGCAGCACAAAGCTCTTCATCTCCTGCCAGCAAGGCTGTCAGTGGTGGGGCTGTGTGTCACACATGTCACACACTGTCCCTTCGCCTGGACCCAGCGTGGATGACTGCAGGGCACAGGCTCATTCGGGGATAAAAGACAGAATTGTGGCTGGAACTTTCTCCAAACCACTCTTCTTTGCAGGATAGCATCGCATCTCTGCAGTTTGGGTCTGGGTTTCAGTCAGGTGCTTCCTGCCCTTCCTGCACCCTGTCCTGTGCAGGGCATCACTGTGGCCCCTGAAGTGTGGCTGTGCAGGGAAAAGGGCCAGTGGTGCTGGGTCTCCTGTGCCCTTTGACAGCTCCCCAAATCCTCCCTGCACATTGTGGTTCCGAGTGGGATTCCAGAGCAGGGCTTGATTGTAAAGGTGCCATTGCCCATCACTCCAGTTTATTAGGAAGTTATGTTGCAGGATTATCCTGGACTGCTTTGCTCCTGCTGGGAAGTGCTTTATTACTGACACGTCTGAAAGCTGCAGAGGATTTGCAGAAATGAAAATAAATGATTCTCCCATCTGTGGTGAGAGCCAGAGATCATCTGTCACTGCTTTTGGTGTCCCACCTCCAGCTCGAATCCAGGTTGTTGTCTGGGCCATGAGCTCGTTCAGGTGATCATTCTGCACCCATTGTGCTATCTCTGTGTAGTGTTCTCTAGTGCACAGTCCCACTCAGACTGAAGTAACACAAATGGATTTAATCGTAGCTGTGAGACATAATTTACTGTTACTTGATGGAGCTGTGTGCTGTCAATCTGGCGTCGTAACAGGACACAAGAGTGCCATCATCCCGATGTTTTCAGGACAGTGACCAAATTCAGGCCAAGCAGGGACGGTGCAGAGCAATTCCTTGAGATTTTCATTACCAGTGTGGTGATGTTCAGATATTGTTGAAGTCCATGGGCTGCATGGAGTTAGAGCAGTGACCACTGCATGCTCCTGCGGTCCCTTTTCTAGCTCGTGTAAAGCAGTGATTGAGGCCTCCTGCTCAGTCATTTAGAAGATGGTTGTTCTTTCAGAGCAGCAGTTTGTCAGACTGTAATTTTAAAATTACGTTGTGTTTTGCTAGGACTTGGCAGAGCTTCTCCAGGACTTTTAAAATAGTACTCCAGAAAAGCTCATTCCTGGTGCAATTAAAAACGAAGAGAAGGAGGAAGAGTGATTTGAGATGAACTCTTTGTTTGGGAGTTGGGTTTTTGTTTTGGTTTTTTCTAAGAGAATGCTGCCTGAAACTCTTGCTCTTGAAGATGTGTTCCCACGTTGAGTCACATGCAGGGTTCCTACAGAACAGCCTGGCTGGCGTTTCAGAGGTTGATATTTGTGGACTGTTTCAGAGATGTTGCCGGTGCACAGCAGCGGTGTCTCACAGAGGAGGGCTGCAGGCATGCCCTGAGATAAATTGATTCAAGAGGTAGGCACTGCCTCTTGGCTGCTTTAATTTTCCTCCCACCAGGTTCGCTGTGCTGGTTTGATTGCAGCACACACCAGGCTGGAGCTGCCATCTTTCACTGGGTGACAAGGACAAACATTTTTGCCTTCAGAGAGACTGAAGGTTTCTCTATTGTGTGTCACTGCGTCTGGGGAGCACGTAACTGCATGTCACCTGTGACAAATGCAGCATTAGGAATAAGTCTGCTGTGGGTTAAGAGCTTCTATCTGGAGGTTATGTGGCTGTTATGCTACTAAATGTCACTTTAACTTACAGAGTCTCACTCCAGCCCCATTTCTCAGTGCCTCGGTTGGTGAGCGCGTGGTTTTGTTGCTGCTCCTCGTGAAGTGCATAACTCAGAGTGAGTGAAGACACCCATCTGAAACCATAATGTACAATGACATTAAGCCCCATTAGTTAAGAACCAGACTGGTTACAAACAAGGGTGAAATTCCCATTTCATTGCTGCATCTGTCTCCTCTCTGCGTGCGTGTTTAATTCTTTGAACAAAGGGTGGGGAATTAAGAGACACCTGTGTGATACATTTGGTGCCATTTTGAGCCAGCCCAGGTTGGGGAGAGCAACTGTATTTTAATCACCTCCGTGAGTCATCCCAAAAAGTGCCAGCTCAGGTTTGATGGCTGAGATGGCATTGTTGCTGAAGTGCGAGACGTGGAGGAGAAAGAACACAACGTGGTATTTAGCTGCAAGACTGAGCCCAGGATGCTGACAGTTTGAAAAAGCTCAGTTTTGACTTCGTGTGCCAAACAAATTTGCTGTCAGAAGAACACGTTGGCCATGCGATGATGTCATTTTCACACAGTCACTTTACAGATGGTGCCCCAGCTCAGCAGAAGGCTTGGTCTGAATACAGAGACCTCTTCAAGATTCTTCTAAGTCTCCTGGTCGGAAGAAAGCCAGTGCTGATGTGATACTGAAATGCAGTAGTGAAACTGCTCATCCAGTAAAATTCCTGCCTGAACTCACTTGCAAATCAAAAGTCATTGAACTGCCTAGACAAGGTGAGAATTATCAAGGATTTGCAGATGTGAGAGAGGAAAAAAATCTCAGGGTTCTACAGAGGCTGGAGACATGGTGCTGGACCAAACCCTTTCTTTGTGATCGTTTGGAACTTGGAAGCTCCTGGAGGCTTTTGTAGAAATGAGCATTGAATAATGATGGACTGAGCTCCAGAATAACCTCTTGACTCTGGCTTCTTGTGGTGTGGCAGTGAAGCAGAATGAAGAGCTGGTGTAACATGAAAAGCTTTAAAAGTGGAGGATTTGGGAATTCTGAAATTGAGTTCTCACGGAGAAGTCACTTGGCTGGCAAAATGTTCTACAGTCCTGAAAAATGGTGCTGGATTGTACCATATGTGAGATGGAACTCTTTTTTTCCCTCAGGTAATTGTGGTAGCCATCTAAATGCTCACTACGTTAATAGAAATTTTAAACAAGAAAGCAATTATATATTTATGAATGGCAGGCACACACTGAAAAATGCCCTGGACAATTAAGAAGAATGTTGGTCATTAGTGTGGCAAAAGATGTATAATAGGCTAAATCACTTAATTTCCCACACATTTCCGGATTTGGCCAGTGGGAAAGATTTCACTGAAACGATCACAAAACAGACTGAGATAATCTTGGCCAATATCCTCTTTTTGACAAAACAGATTCTAATAATAAAATCCTGCGTTTGATCACTTATCCCAGTGAAAGGCCTTTCGTGGTCCTTCCTTTTCACAGTGTTTAATAGGCTATAGCAGCACTGCCAAGCCGCCCAGAGCAGGAAGGGAAGGAGAGCTTTGTGCTGGCCTTGGCAGGAAGGTCAGGGCATGGATCTGGCCTGAGTGCAGTGGCATTTGCAGGGACCAGCTGGGGCTTTGTTAAATGTGCGGGATGGAAGTGAATGGGAGCACTGGTGTAAAGGGGAGATCTTCACAGATATCTCTGTTTAGAAGGTAGTACTTGAAAAAAATGCTTGTTACAGTATGGAGGGCATTCAGATGTGGGTGAATTCCTTGTATTTCCCAAAAGGGCTCGCATTCCAGGGCTGACAGGCACTCTTGGCCCCACTGACATGCACGGTGCTCTCCAGGTGAGGTGATGTGACTGCAGGTGTGCACTGCTGAGCAGGTAGACAGCATTACATCTCTGCTTTTGGACACTGCAGCTTCTCTGGAGTTCAATCTGTTAAAGCTCCTTGGAGAACTTAAACATCCAGAGCTCTGTCAAAGACTGAATTATGTCTTGTCCTGTTCATGTAGCACAGTGTGGTGTTTTGCTGGGTTGGGTTTCTTTTCCCACTGACTATTAAAAGGCACCCGATTCCACCATGTTGTTTTAAAGCTTGAGTATTTCAATTTTGTGGATATTTTAAGCAGGGATCCTTGAAATCCCTAAGAAACCAGCCTGTTTCTCTGAGTCCCAGGCATGTCTTTTGAAAACACTGTAAATGTCATAAGAAGCGATTTCACTGTACGGCTGCCCAGAGCAGACATATTGATGGTATTTAGCCTTCACTTGCCAAGCTGAGTGTTAGGATTGGGTTTTCACATGCGAGGCAGCTATCGGCTTTACAGATAGCCATATTTTCATAAGCTGCATTTGGCTGTCACACCTTCTCCTGTACTTTCTTGATATGCAAACAAGTCTCAGTTATATATGTTCCTGGTGTATAAACTGATATCCCTGAAGAGTTCCTGATTATCCTTCCATTAACTTTTACTCTCCTCTGTCTCCCTCGGGGAGGTAACAAGTAGTCTTTCCTCCATCACGGGTTTCCAGCTGGTTACCTTCCCGCTTCCCTCCTAAATAGATTCTCTCGCTAGGGAAGTACAGTCTGTGAAATTTCAGTGCCATCTAAAAGTATAGCAGGGACTGCTGGAATGGGAATTTGAAAATTTGAAATGCAAGGAGAGCATCCTGGCTCTGAAAGTGCCCTCCCAAAGACCAGAATAGCCATCCACCATGTCTGAATGCAGAGTTGTCGTGCAGCCAGGAGCAGGGGCTGTGCTGTTTGTCCATGGTGTTTCAGCTCCTCAGCTGTGCTGCTGGAAACTTCAGTGGAGGCTTGTGTGAGACTCTGCCCTTCTTCCATTTTCTGGTCTAATTAGCATTGTTTACAAACCAGCATTCAGCCCCACTTCTTGGTTTCACTCAGCGCTGCACACTTCACAACATTCCTCGTTTCCATGGGTTTCCCTTTATGGAGTTCAGATTGTTTCTTGCTCAGATTCCACACCCTGTGTCCATCGCAGCTGCAGCTGGGGACATCCTAGCAAAGCACTCAGCCATGAAAATTCACCTGTCCTTGTCCATCCTCCTGCAACAGGAAATGTTTGTGTGAGTACAGCCTGATTCTAAGTAGTACTAAAATAATCCTTGAGGCCACTCTGTGCTGTTACATATTCCTACTTGGTTTATACCCAGTTGACAAAGAACTCTGTGTATCTTGGAGTTACTGCCTTAAACTGAGCATAAAGCAATATTCTTGTCAATATTCTTTGTTTGCAGCAGGATGCTGGCTCAGCTTCTACAGAATTATTCAAACTGAAATAATTATTTAGTTGAATAAATGTTTCAAGACAAGTTGCACACTTCTGGTTTTGGTATTAATGCTCCTAGAAAATTTGCAAATACCAGAGTCTGGGTTTTTAAATGTGGTCTCTAACCTGGTTGCTGTAAATATTGACGTGAGCCATCAGTTGTATTGGGGGAGCAAAGGTGACTCCCCTTATCCACATGAGCAGAAGCATACTTTTGGTATACTCACACTGATTTCAAGAGTTTTTTGCGGCCACAGAACAGGAATAAGATGGCAAGAATATGGCCTCAGCTATGAGGTGATGCCAGACCTAATTTGAGCGTGTGATTCATCGGATTTCCCATGCGGAGTGGAAAGTCAAGGGTTTTCTGCAATTGCATGTATAAATCTCCAGGCTTGAGAGATTACAGGTGACATTAGATTCTTCCTTTTGCAAATACTCCGTGTTTGCATATCTGGAGATGCATAGTTTTACCAGAAATTCCCCTGTGGAGTTTAAAGTCCTGTGTCTGTGTCTGTCTGTGCAGGTCTGGAGCCTGAGAAGATTAAGCAAGGGTGAGACATTTAGCCACAGGGTAACAACTCTGGTGTACATTCAAATTTTCTATCAGGCAGTTTGTTATATTATTAAAATAGTACAATTTCGTAACAGTGAGAGTTGCTGCTTTTAAAATCTCACTGTTGCTCAAACAGTATGGAAAAAGAAGGAATGAATATAGTTTTTATACATTGGGTGCTATCTGTAGACACAAATTGGGATTTTCACTGTGTCCCTGTACATCATATCCTTTTCCAAGCACTCCGGAGGGGTCTGGCTCTGTGTCCCCATCTGGGCTGCCTATACCTGAGGCAAGGCTGGGGGGAACAAAACCCATGTGTGTTGTTTGGGGCTTCTCAGAGCACCAGAATAACGAGTAATTAAAGCTCTGTGCCTTCTGACGGGTCATGTATCTTTTTGATCTATAGGATTTGCACCCTTGACACCATCTCTTGAGGGGCACTTCCAAAAAGTATGGAATGAATGTGGATTATGTGGGAAATATCTCAGTAGTGCGCTCACACGGCTCAAGTCAGCACAGGCTCCCACTGTTAACTGGACATGTCCTTTATGGAAATTTGCTTTGTAGCCCACATTTCAACTGCTGAAGAGTTATGAGGTCAGCAAGTGCAGTTCAGAATTTAGCTCATTTTATGTATATCTTGGATCATGTTCACCCCCGGGTTTTATACCACAAAAATCAGTGGAATGATGCCAAGAAGAAAACTCATCTCCTAATATTTAAAATCAGCTCCTCTGACATGAGTGTATTTCACTGAGTTCCCTACCATAGCTCTAGGAAGGGTTCTGCTGCTGGTTCCTGATGGTTATAATTTCTGCACGGGCACTGAGAATCACTAACAAGACCAGGTTTTGGATGGATATTAAATCTCGTGCTTCAGGGTATGAACTGTTCTCCTAACTCAGGAGCAGAAAGAGGCTGCAGTAGTGAGCAAAATTCTGTATTTCTGCAGTGCTCTTGCCTTTCTGTGATGCACCCAGTGGTGGCCAGCGTGAGAGAGAGGTGGTTGAGCTGGATGGAGCATGGGCAATTCCTGTGTTCCTGTGCGAGCGGATTGTTGATCCCAAAGCCAGGGCATCATATCGCTGGCGCTTTGATTGGAAGCTAAGAATTAATGTCTGCAGTCCTTTTTAGTGACAGACTTCTAGCAGTGATCACAGAATTGTCTTGCGGAGTTAATTTTGGCTAAGGAGCAATTAGTCAGCTCAGCAGTGTCTCTGCCTTGCCCATGTCCCCTGGAGAAGGGGTGGTGGGGGCTGAGCATGATGCTTCCCTGGGGTGTTGGGAGCCCCAGCACCCTCACCTGTGCTGCTGCTGGGGCTGCAGCTCAGATTTCCTCCTTCTGAAGCAGAGGGATTTATTTTCAGCCTACAGACTTGCAGTGTTATCCTAAATGTCAGCAGCCTCTTCTTTTTTTTTTTTTTTAAATACTTAATGCAGCCAGAGAAAATCTGTCAGCCCAAGAGTCTTCGCCTGCCCAAACGAAAGCTGAACTTGTAGGGGCTTGAGCGTATTCCAGCGTGAATGTGTTTGAATTTGGGGACAGCTCCAGATGATGCTGCTGCTCCTCGGGGCTGCCTTGGGTCATGCTGCGGCAGCGGGTGGCGGGACCGGGACGGGCACAGATGGTGCTCCAGAAGGGGAAATCCAGAAGCTCACGAGCTCATTTCTTTTAGGGAGACGTGTCCATATGTCACCCATAGGGGATGAGAGCCTGCTCTTCAGTCTGGAGCGCTCTGAGGCTGCTGGGATGAAATAACCTGGGTCTGTGTCTGAGCTGTAGCCTGGTGCTGGCTGTGCTGAGCCCCTGTGCTCTGCCCACCCTCCCTGCCAGGGGGGAAGTCCTGAGTGTCTGAGGGTCATCAATGCCTCTGCAGGCCAGGGCTGACGGGGGGACTTCGCTAGGAGCCTGCACGGGTGGATCCATCGCTGACAGGCTCGGCTCTGACCTCTCAGTTCTCCTGCCCGCAGCCCTGTGCACGGTCCTTGGAACCAATTTGAGGCTCGGGATGTGAGCACCATAAATCAGGGGCTTGGCTGTCTGTCCCCCCGGCCAGGCACTGCACACCGGAGCGCAGAGATGCTCCACACGAAGAATGTCTTGCAGCTGGACATAAATCTCAGGGATGCCTCCAGACCCTGGCAATTGGCACAAAGGTCTCTTAGATTTTTGCTCCTAATCTGGTAACTGAGCATTGCTTGAATACAGTGTAATGAACAGCGGTGATAAATTGACATTGGTGACAGTCGGAGCTTATGCTGCTCTTCAAAATGTGTTGATGTTTTCTGAGATAAAAATGAGACCCTCTTCCTTTTAATATTTTAGCAAATTTGGGGAAGAAAAGAGGTCAGCAGAAATGCTGTCCCACTCAAACTGGAGCAGTGATAAGCAAGTCACTTGAATTTCTGTATTTACATATTGAGGAGGAGGGGTGCACTTACATAAAAGTGCGTGTCTCTATATAACTGCATTTACGTATGTAGCACCCAAAATACATCATTAAGCATTCATATTCACATGTGGAGTCTGTCTGAAAATGTATGTGTGTGTATAAAAATATGATTTATAGGTTTTTAAACCTCCCTGACAGACTCCAGGAGACCAATTTCTAAATGTATGCCAAGATTTTTGACTCAGAGACAGGTAGCAGTAGGTGCTAATAAATGAAAGAACTGCAAGTAAAATGTTGTGACATCCACCTCTCTGAACAACCTGCGGAGCGCTGGCAGAATCATCAAACCGAGCTGAGAGTAATCAGCAGGGACTGATAAAGCTGCTCTTGTAATTATTTGTTTGATATACAGCTTTCCTTCTTCCTTCTGCATAAATAGCAGAATTGCTTTGCTTAGTGTGGGAGGTTTTTTTTATTCCTGTCAGGGCTTGTTCTCACCAAGATGTCATGAGAGGAGGACTGAGATCTGCATTTTTGTTTTATTTACGGGCCTTCCATTGTAATTCTGACAGCATGTGGTGGAGACAGCATTCATTTAGCTGGGGAGAGGCTTCCTTGCTCCTGCAAAGCCGTCGGTGTTGCGGGGGCCAGACTCTGCCATGCTGCTTTTAAGCCTCTCTGATTCCTCCAGGTCTGGCCTGGAAGGAGCTGTTCCTGGGAGGAGGAGGCTGCTGAGGTCTCGAGGCGTCACGCTCGTGTATTTGGATATTAAATGCAATTCCCACAGCAGCTTTCCTGTTTTCAAGTGTGAGTTTGATGATGCCACAGCCCAGGCTGCCCGACAAAACCACACAGCCCTGCAGGTTGACAAGTGTTAGTTATCCTTAAATAACTTCCTCTCCTCACCGCTTCCAGTGCTGAAGGAAGAAAATCCAAGCATTGACTGATTTCCAGGCAGTCTCAGTGGTGTCCTGTCAGCGACGACTGAACTGAGCCAGAAGGCTCCTGTTGATGTCAGTGGTTTCTGGGAATGCTGCCTGCATGGTTTTGTTCCGGGATTTCCCTCTCTGTCCATGCCTGGTTGAGCTCTGACTTCACTCAGGGCAAAGTTTGCAATTTTGTTTTTAACAAAAGGTACAGTAATTCATTCTCACCCTAAGCACTCTCATTTTCCTTTTTCCATTTATGTTCTATTTAGCCTCTTCCTTTCCTCAAGAAAAGGGAGGAAAAAGATAAAGGGTAATTTCTAAGCAGAAAAAGAAAGGATAAATTTTACTTTAAAAAAAAAAAATTCTTTACACCAGAATAGTTTTTATATTGTCTAAGGGTTTCACCAGGAACTCAGGAGGAAGGGGAGGCGTAAGGGGAGAGAGAGGCACATTAGAGCAGAAAATAGATTTCCTAGCCTAAAGAGAGAAATCCAGACTGCTGCCTTTGGCATGCATTTGAATATTGTCAAGGGCATCTGGAATATGTTAATAGCCGTTCTCCTTCTAATAATTCTAAAAATCTGCTAATGATGAGGCACAGATTTGCCATGGGCCACGTCTGCCACGTGCACACAGCACTGGGACAGGGTCTGAGACATCAGAGGCTGCCGTGGTCTCATGGCAGGGTCAGCACCAACTCCATGTTACTCAGGAGAAATACTTCAGACTTGAACCAGATTAATGAAAAGAGAAATTGCTCTGAGACTGAGGAAAAAAGCTTTACACCCATTGCAGTGTTGTGGGGCGTTGTTCTTGAGCGATTACAGCTCATCCTTTCAATGCCTTCTGATTCCAGGCAATGATGGCATTTTAAGATAAATAACGTGTTCATAGCTCTGCTTGTTATTGAAGGGCTCTTATTATTGCTGATGTTACATGAAAAAGAAAGTTATTAAAAAAATGTGGCACTAACAAATTGAAGCCCCCAGGGAACTGTTGCCTGAATGGGATTTTGATTGGAGTTCAATTTAATTGGCCATAAATCTTCTCTTTTCTGATTTATATTCTACTTCAGACCAGTCTACCAAATTCATGATAATCAGGTTTTCATTTTTCTCTACTGAGCAAAATACTCTGACATGAGCATAAACAGAAATATTCTTCAGCAAGGTGACCTTGTTCTTGCTTGCACTGTGCTGGTAATTGATTTAATGCCTCCTTACCTATAAATTGGGCCTCTTTCTGAGGCATGTCCGTCAGATTTCGAGGTAATTGGTTAGCATGCTTGTTTTTCTGACTGCAAGATATTTCTCATAGACCTCTAGTACAAGATCATTTTACCTCTAGGATCATTTTACCGACATGATGGAATAAATTCAGCAGGCAGACCTACACTGACTCTGCTGCAGCTTTGAATGCGCCTATGTGCATTTATTGGAGAATTACAAAAGACCTTGTTCTAGCCTGGCGTAAATCTGTGGAGTTGTAGAGCCCAGTAATTTCTGTGGAGTTCAGTTTTGCAGAAGAAAAAGAAGAAAAGTTTTCCGGGCACCTTGAGGCTCATGGCCCACATCCCCTGCTCTGGAGTGTTGTGACCCCAACACATCATAGAGCTGTCCTCTCCTCTCTGCTGCTCTGCTCCCCTTCCTTTACCCAAGGTTGCTTTTTGTCATTGCTGGTTTGGATTTGGAGGAATTTTCCTTCCCCTCTGCTCAAAGAAGGCTCCACAGGGTGAACTCTTTAGGGAAGTGATTTGTGTGGGTGGATGAGTAAGAGGTGAGAACCAGGTGGGATCAAAGGAAACAGAATTGTCATCTAATTCTGATTAGATATCCAAAGCCATAAATTCACTTGCTGCTCTTGCAATCTCATTCATGGGAATCTCGGTAAAGTCCTCAGCTGCTGCAAGGAGTGGGCAGGGAAGGGGAGGGAACCCGCATTGAGATGTAATCATTATTATTGAGTTTGGAGAATATTGCAGTTAAATGTTTTTCCCCACTGTTCTTATCCCTTGTGCTTCCTTTGTGTTTCTAACTCATGTGGAGACTTCATTATATTGCTCATTTAACCATTTCCAGCAGTACTGGGATTGACAGGTTGAGTTTTCAGCAATCTCACAACTTCATGGGCTGTAAATTGAATGTTTTGGGGCCCGGTGAAAAGGTGAAAAGAAAGTTACATCTGCTACCAGTTTCCTAATTACATCAGCATCAAATACATTGAGTTTGTTAATGCCAGGTACTCTTGCTGAAAATACATTTATAACCATGGCCTTGGCAACTGGAAGCAATTACTTTGCAGTGGTTTTCCTTCTGTATTCTGAAACACTAGAATTCTTTTCTCCTCTCTCCTCTGCTTCTCTCCCTACAAAAGAAGCAGAGAAAACTCTGAATTTTAACTCATTAGGATTATCTTCTGAATTTATTTTTTTTTGTCAGCAAAGATGAATAGCTGGAAAATTACTGAAAGTAACGTAAAGAAAAATGAGCATCTGTTGCTGAAGTTTCTGCTGAGCTCAGTGGTATTCAGGGCTTGTGTGACAGCAGTGGGCAGGTACCGAGGCCGATGAGACCTCGGTGTGTCTGTGCTGTGCTGACAGGGATCGTGGAGCAGGGTTTGTTCCCCATACAGAGATGGCTGGGTAGTACACCTGGTTACTAAATCTGGCCAAGATGTTTTTCCAAAATGTTTAATAGTAACCTGTCTTCCTTTAACTATGATTTTGGTGATTGTTTGATCAGAAAAGGCTTTTGCAGGGTTGAGTTGGGATGGGAGACGTCTCCTATCATGATTCCCAACTCACTGTAGATTAGGTGTGTTTGTTAAAGGCTGTGCCTTGCCCAATTCGTGCTTGACCTTGGTTCTCCCCTACCCTTGATTTGTCCCCTGCCTGTGCTCCCTGAACGCTGCCTTGAGGGACACTGGAGCCTCCCTCACGGCACAGATGGACACCTCACACCTTCCCTCACCACCCTCTCTAGCTCCTGTAATTCTGCTGGGAGATTGTCACCAGCTTGTGCCTTTCATCCCTGAAGTGGGAAGGCTTTTATTTATTTGGTTAATCCGAAAGTTAAGTGGGTGGGAAGATAAGTCGGCAGCCCCGCTCCTTTCGTCACATGGTACCAGCTCTTGTTTCCCCTTGAGAGAGGCAGAGCAGATGGAAGGCAGAGATGAAATGAAGATCAAAAGTAAACAGCGTGATTAAGCTTTTGATAAAGGATAAAACACTTATCACATCAAAGCCGCTGAAAACCACATTAAATGTTTCCTGAACATTTCGTGTCCACGTAAGCATTAACTGCACTTGCCATGGGGACACTGGGAACAGCGAGTGGTGGAGCTGGGGGATGCTGGCGGGTGTTTACCCTCGTGGCTGTGCCACAGGTCACCTGCCTGGCCCAGGGAGGCACAGCTGGCAGCCTGCAGCCATCCCCTGGCACCCTGAGCCTCTCCTGACACAGATCCCCGGGCCCAAGTTGTGTGCTTGCTTAGGACTCCTTTGAGCCTCCTCAGTCTCCCAGGTTTGGACACTGGTTCCAGAAGTTTTAAGGCACTTGCAGGTGTGGATAGGTGCAGAGTTAGGTTTTCCAGAGGCTTTAAGGCACTTGCAGGTGTGGATAGGTGCAGAGTTTGGTTTTCCAGAGGCTTTAAGGCACTTGCAGGTGTGGGTAGGTGCAGAGTTTGGTTTTCCAGAGGTTCTATGGCACTTGCAGGTGTGGGTAGGTGCAGAGTTTGGTTTTCCAGAGGTTTTAAGGCACTTGCAGGTGTGGATCAGTGCAGAGTTTGGTTTTAAGGCTCTTTTAGATGTAGATAGGTGAAGAGTTTGTGGGTAGCTTTTCTCCCAAGCGTTGGTGATCCTTTGGTTCCACACTTTAGCTCACTGAGTCACATCCTGAAATATTTTTGTGTAAGCAGCATAATTTGTAGTGGGAAGTGTCTATGGATTGCCTCTTTTCATCACTGTGTTGAAATACTGAGGTGCTGAAATACTGAGCTGTTCTGGCCAGTGGAGAAAGAGAAAAGGCTGTATATTGTAATTATTTTTTAAATGGTGGTGCTGATTGCTCTGGGCCACTGCTGGTGGACATAACATTTTGATAAAATTAAAGCAAGGTGCTACCAGACCAGAGCAGCAGCATTTGGTGTTGCCTTTTTCCAGGTAGTGCTGAGTCCAGTCTGCTTTTTTTCCAATTTATCACCTCTTTTTTCCATAGGCAAGGATGGAGGCACATGCCCTGCCTTCTGCCCCATGGGAGGTTCTGTGTAACAGAGGCCTATCCCAGAAACAGTCTGCCCCCGGATTTTCTTTTTTTGTTTTTTTAACTGCTGCAGAAACATTTTCCCATCTCCATGTCTCAGCCCCTCAGAGCACAGAGGTGGTTTAGATGCTGTGTGTGTGCAGCCACCTGTATCATCAGTCATTTTGCATGTTGGGGTGGAAGTTTGCTCTTCACTGACCTCTCACCAGCAGCACTTCCTCCAGAGCCCCATTTATCAACTGAAATTGGCATCTGATTTGCTTCTGAAATGAGAAGAACAGCAAAACAGTGTGTGTTGAATTGGACTAAAGTTCATGGAAGTAGCCTCTGAATGTTCACATGCTTAAATCTCATTGACTTCAGGTTAAGTCCAAGGGGTTTTCAAGTGAGGTTTTGAGTCGTTTTTACCTCATTCGAGCTGTTGTTTCCATGAAAAGTGGAAAAAACTTTTTATGCCAAGATGGACTTCTTTACAAGTATCTAACAACCTGGACTCAATTTTTACTTGCAAGGGTTTATATTAAAAAGCTCAGAAGTGGGGCAATACTTGAATGGTTTGAGAAATAACGTGTGTTAGAATCACAGAGAAGCTAATCAGAAGGGACCTCTTGTGGTCATCAGTCCAAGCTCCTGCTTGAAGCAGGGCTCGAAGTTTGCTCAGGGTCTTTCCTAGTTGAGTTTGAAAAGCTCCTGGGATGGCAAAGGAACATCCTTCCCAGGTCCGTCTTCCAACGTCACACAGAGCTCAGGGGATGATTTTCTCTTCAGCTGGAATTTCTCTGCGGCAGCCTGGGAGTGCTGCCTCTCATCCTGTCGCTGTGCTCTGCCTGCCTTTTCCATCATCCAAGAGCTCAATAAGACAAATCTCCTTGGCTGTTTGCTTGTTTGTTTTCCTCTCGGTGCTTCCCTTGTTCTTTCTGTGTTCTGCCACTGATTGACAGCAGAACCTTGTCGGTGTATTTGGGCTCTTTCAATGAAAGGTCTTGTTTCTATTTAGTACTCTCGAAAAGAGAACTCTGGAAATGCATGAACAGAAAAAGAAATTAGGTGGTGTGAGCAGAGAAGTCCCTGTCCTGATTTCATGTCTGCCAAACGCTACTGTTAGTTATTTTCGAGCTTAGTAGAGCAAGAGGATTTCATCCTTTGTACAGCTGGCCTCATCCTGCTGTGAACGTAACAGTAGCAGTAAAAGGGAGCAAATAGGCATCTCTTAAAGCCTTCAGGTCTTCTTTGATGACAGGTAAGGTGTCAGTCATGCACCAGCTCAGATATGACACAGGCCTTGCCTGAAACTTGAGGTTAGACCAGGAACTTCATAATAAAAAGTCTAATTTAATTTCTTTACAATACCCAATAACAGTTGTACAGCTGTCTTACTGAATTTTTTAAAAAACATAACTTTTTCTTAAAAAGCATTATCATGTATTTCAGCAAGATTTCTCATTTAATAAGATGCAGAAGTTCAGGCAATATCCTGTTTAGATGAGTTTCTATTTGATATTAAAAACGGCATTGACAGTGAGGGATTGCACCGAATAAATCATTACTTGTGAGTTCTGTTTTATGCTGAAGCCAGGACGTGTCCTGTAAGTTCACAGCTGTTTTAACTTTTTCTTTGCCTCATCTAGACAGCTGTATGTCCGTGAGATTTATTTCTTGATCTATGTGGACATGAAATCCTTCTTGGGATTATTGCCATAGAAACAAGCCGTAACATAGAGCGTGTTAGAAGTAACAAATGGGATTTGGCAGTCCTTCCCATTTACTACACAGAGTCTGAGCTGTGTAGTACAAAAAACAGCAATTACTAGCTCTCAGAGCTTTATTAACAGGCACATCTGCACGTTCATTAGAACGAGATGCTTCAGCTTCCATCCTGACTGGGATGGCATTCACATATTCTGGTCTTTAAACTAAAATCCAGCATCTGGTTTATTTTCCAGTCAAGGCAGGAATTGGTCAGGTTTGACATTTTGGTTCCTTTTCGTTGGTATCAAATCCCGGAGTCAGCCCCTGTGAGGAGGTGAGTGATGGAAGTGCTGGCTCCAGCCCTTGCTTTGGAGGATGAAATTACCCAAGTTCTGCTTGCAAAGCCTGATCTCCCTCGGAGCTGGGACTGCTCCCAGCCTCTCCCAGGGCTTCACAGCCTGCCTGGCTCGCAGGAATCATCCCCTTCTCCTCCTCGCTGGCCCTGGTGGCTCTGGGGAGGCTCTGGGGAGGCTCTGGGGTGGCTCTGGGGTGGCTCAGGTGGCTCTGGGTGGCTCTGGGGTGGCTCTGGGTGGCTCTGNGGGGTGGCTCTGGGGTGGCTCAGGTGGCTCTGGGTGGCTCTGGGGTGGCTCTGGGTGGCTCTGGGGTGGCTCTGGTGGCTCTGGGGTGGCACTGGGATGGCTCTGGGTGGCTCTGAGGTGGCCTGGGGTGGCTCTGGGGTGGCTCTGAGGTGGCTCAGGTGGCTCTGGGGTGGCTCGGTGCAGCAGCCTGAGCTGGGAATGGATGGGTTGTGCCAGGCATGGAAGGGTTTCTGCAGGAGGAGCACAATGAGCTGTGCCTGAGCTGAAGCTGAGCTGTCGGGGTCGTGGCACAGCTGATAGGAGGGAGAAAGGCACACTCCAAACCCTAAATCCATGGGTCAGCCTTTGAAGTTTTATGGGATGGTAAAGAGGCAGAAAAGCAGAGGGAACAGAGTACAGAAAAGGGCAGGGGAATGCATTAACTCCCAAGGTGTGTCGGCTGTCTGTGTGTCCCCAGCCCTGGCAGTGCTGTCACTGTGTCCCTCCCTGAGCCTCCTGCCCTGGGAGGTCACTGCTGGCACAGTGTGCACATCTCGCTTGGCTCTGCTGCTCTTCCCTTATCTCTTTCCTATCCTCGCTTTTATGAGGTAAAATCACACATGAAAACAGTCAGGTCACAGAGGGGTCCCTGGCTCTGGATGATGCATTTGCAGACCCAGGAGGAAGCACATGCTGTTCTTTTCCCAGTCCATGTCCTGTAATGCTGCCTCTAGCTGAGAGAGGAGCAGCTTCCAGGGGGGATTTCAGAGGCAGCTGGAGATGCCTTAAAGGTCTCAGGGCAAAATCTCTCATCCTGCTGCAGTGATTCAAAACCAAAACAACTTTGCTCAATGGGAGGAACAATCAAAGCTGATTGTAAACCACAAAATCAAGATAAAACCTAGAATGGAACCTGAAAAACCCAGACAGCTGAAATACAGGGAGCTTGGAACTGGGCTACATGCTCAGAGTCTGCCTGGCCTCCTTTTCAGAAGTGCTGAGGACTCTGCAGCTCTAGTGAAGGTGATGAGTGCTCAGGATCTTTGAAACATTTATTTAGTACCTAAGTATAGATCTAGGACTGACTAACTTCAGGCTCCAAATATAGTTCGGGTGTCTGCCTTCTCACTCTTCCTCATTTCTCTCTTTCCTTGCTATATAATTTCTTCATCAGCTCCCACATTCTCTGTTCCCTCCAACTCCTTAAATTTTTCCATCCTCCCCCAGCTGACTTCTGCTCCTTCCATCTCCTCACTCTGACACCTCTCCTGTCCCATGGGAGCCACAGGGCATTTTCCAACGTCCATTCCAAGCAAGCTCTAGGTGGGATCTCTCTCCCTCTCACCCTAAATTCTCCCTGCCTCATTCTCAGGAGGGCTGAGGTTCAAACAAACTGCTTCATCCTGTTCAGGAATCTGCTGAATTCCAGTCCCAAGTGATGATGGGAGCTGACCAGAGATGGCAGCGAAAAGGGAATCATCACAGACGCTCTTGACTGGGGGGGGGGGAGCCCCAAGTAGCTGCCATCACTTTCTGACCCAAAAACATGAATGAAAATGTCCTTTTTTCCTGTGTTCTGCCCATCACATGTGTGATCTGCCAGCGCCACCAATGAAAGAGGGTTATAAAGAAGGGGCCATGTTAATTTTGTGGCCAGGAAGCTCCTGTTGGTGGCTGGGTTGTTCAAATCAGGCAGATGTGGCTGTGGTCTGATGGATGTTGTCCCTGTCTCTGTTGCAGGAAGGCATGCCCCAAACGCTGAGCTCCACCAGTATGTTTACCCCATGTGGCTTCAGCCCTCATCTACATACTTCGAAAGAAGGTGAACAAGGAGGACTGATCTTCCAGGATGGAAACCTTACCTCAGCATCGCTGGATGCTCTAATCCAGCATCTGATACCTACCACTGATTACTACCCTGAAGTAAGCAATTCACAGTATAATAAATGGTTTCATTTTGATGAATTGGGGCAGCATTTTATGCAAAAGTGCAAATGTGTTAAATTTTGAATTAAGAGGGCTAATTTAAAAGCTGCATACAATTAAAGCTTGGTAAATTGATGCATTGCTTTAAATGCTGTTTCACTGCTCTATAATTGTTCCCATGAAAAAGCAGATCCCAAAGATGATACTGCCTTTAAATAAGAGAACAGGGTAGAGGGGGAGCTGTCCTGGTGATGAATTAGTGATGTAGCAGTTGGAGCACTTCAAAAATAGCAGTGCTTCCTGGAGAGGTTTAGAGAAAAACTGAAGCAAAAAATGCCCAAGTCTGAACCGACATTAAATTAGCTGAATTTCAGTGGCTGCTGAAGTCATCCAGCTTTGCCTGGATGTGCAGAGCATTCCCTTGGTGACAACAGAGACACTTCTTCTGGTGCTTTTATGATTTACCTGGGGTTGTGTTCACAACTTTGCAGTCACTGGACAGCACAGTCCGGATCCTAATCCTTGCTCCATCAGTGGAAATTAAGTGTTTCCTCACCAAAAGTGTGAGGATCTAAACTGGAAGCAGGTTTATGGTCCTGCAAGCTATTGACTTCTCTGGATTTTGCACATCCTCAGTGGAATTCAGACAGAGTTTGACTGGAAGACTTTTAAGTGCTAATATATCTCCATGGAAAGGCTTGTATTTCAAAGCACAGAGAAGCATTGACTTCTGGGTACTTTAGAAGACCGGGAGAGTTATCAATGCAGAGCAGGCAGCATGTTTTAAATTACCCGGAGCTCAGTTTCTGATCAGCTAAAAATAAGTAATAGAGAAGCATCTCAATTAAAAAAAAAAAAAAGGGGGGGGGGGGNGGGGAACAGAAAGGCAATAAAAATAGGTAATGGACAGATCAGGCTGTGAGATTTTCATTAGGCAATGTGTGATATGTAATATTATACCTGCTGCTCAGGGGCATGGCCAGGGCTGGGGGAAAGGAGATAATTCAGGTGCAAGGAGGAGTCAGGATGCAAACAACTGAGGCTTCATGCATGTATTTTAAATTCACTGCTGGAATAATTTGTATAATCCAAGGATTTATCCAGCAGACCTGCTTCCCACAGCTTCACAGATGTGGAACTGCATATGATATGACTTGGCTGATAGAAATGAATTTTAAGGAGTTAATAGAATAAATGAAATATTGCTTAAAATAGGCTGCGTGAGATCTGCAGGGCAGTAGCAAGATGTGGCTGACTTGGAAGTGTCTGCAGCTTCCAACCCGGTACAGCACAGAGATTCCTGCCCGTTTGGCTTTACTGCTCTGCAGCATCGTGGCTGTGCTGTCTCCTGTGCCTGAGCTTGCTCTTGCACTCTATATTCCCTGGATGTTTGCCCAGGGTTTAGGCAACCAAGGGCTGGCAGTGGATGCTGTGGAGGAAGGAGAAGCTGCTGCCTCCTTCACCCAGTGTAACCAGTTCAGGGGCAGGAATCATTATGTCTTTTAGATTAAAATGTGAAAAAAGTGAAAAAAGAAACCAAACTGTGAAGTTCAGGGTTTTACAGTCAATATTACCCACTGTGTGGCTGCTTACAGTAGATCTATTTGTCCTTCTCCTGCAGAAAGCCTATATCTTTACATTCCTGCTGAGTTCCAGACTCTTCATTGAACCCCATGAGCTTTTGTCCCGAGTTTGTCACAAGTGCATTGAGCAGCAGCGGCTGGATGACCCCGTGCTGGACAAGGTTAGTTTATCTTTACAGCAGAAAAACGTGAGCTGTTTCCAATGGGTAGAGGATTCTGGGGCTCTGGTGTGTGTCCCTTGCCTCTCTTCAGATTGAATGAAGCTTTCTCATAAAGGATTTGCCACTGAGATCCTGACACTGAGGCATCCTGATATCCATGTCTGAGAGCAATGCTTCAGGCAGAAGTCACTTCAAATCTTCTAATTTTCCCTTTCCCCTGTCTCAGTCTTCCCAGGTGACTTTCCTTCTTACCCTCTTTAAGGCTCTGGTACAGCCTGCAGGATTCAGGGAGGTAGGATGGAACCCTCTCACACTGTCAGTGCAGATGTCCACACACCACTCTCTCTCTCCCATTTTCACTCAGTATCTCTGCCCCTTTGCTTTCTCGCTCCTGGTACAGCAATATTTCCTTTTGGCCTTCCCTCTGAGCACTGTGTGACAGGGGCAGGTGCCCACCGCCCTCCTGCCCTCCGTGCTGCACCGATGGAGCCCCAGGAACGGGCAGGAGCAGCAGTGAGGCCCTGACAGGTGAACAGAATGAGAAAAATCTCATGGTTTTCTGATGATTCTCGGCATCAGCCTTTCCAGCTTTGAAACAATGAGTATAGCATCAAATCCTGAGTCCCCAGTACCCAAACACACGTGCTCGTTTTCGCACAGACAGCTGGTTCCATGATTAACAGGAGCTCTGCCTTCACAGTGGAGAGCCATTCTCCGGAATGCTCAGCAATCCCTGTCTTGGGTTGCCCACACAGTCAGTGTTAATAGAAATATCTTTACGGGGTAAACCATGCAAAACAAGTTTTCTAAGGTGTGATGTTCTGTTCTCCAATTCTACGACAGATGCAAGTTTAGGAAGATTAAAATGTGAGCATTGCAAAGGCTTGCTGCTCATTAAACTTTCAAGAAATGAGAAACAGTGTCTGCTTAAGAAGATCTCTTATCTGCCTGCAGTGTATCTGGGTTTTGTAGCAACACAGGGTTGGTGGGACACAGCTAATTTTGTGTTCCTGGAGTGGGGCTGATTTTGAAACTTTGCACACAAGCGACCTCCCATCCCATGTCCTGTGACTTGCACGAAGTCCTCTCTATCAATTCTTAATGCAGTTTACACAGCTGGAGCAAATGTCTCCCCAGACCTTTGTAGTCTCCAATAAAGCTTTCCCTTTAGCAGCCACCTGCTGGTCTCTGAGCCTGAGCTTAATGCTAGCTGACAGCAGTTATTTTTAGAGATGTGGTTCATTGAAACCTGTTGTTGGTAGAAAGCTGAAATATGCATTTTAACCACCTTGGTTGAAAAACAAAGAGCTGGGGAGCTTAAGAGTATAATTTTTCCTGATTACAGGGTACGCTTTAGCTGCAGTACGTGGGACACAGAAGAAGGCTGTTTGTTTCGGTCTGTGTTTTCTGTAAATAAAAATGCAGTTTGTTGTTTAACACCATTTCCTTTTCACATAACAGAGGATGAAAGCTCTGGGAGCAGCCGCACTGGCTGTCTTTTGAGATAACACTAATGCACCGATTGTGCCGTTCCCTGCATTTCCCTCCTTGCCCCATCCTGACTATTCCCCCTGCCACATCCTTAAATAAATCCACACCAAAAGTGGGCATCAGCTGTGTGTTATGTGAGTGTCCTTGTCCTATCACGACCTTGAGCTCATGTGGGAAGAGAGCAACATTATCAGCAGCCCAGGTAAAGTTAGAAAAGTGCTGCTGTTTTGTCCATCTTTTCTTCGTTGTACATCTGCTGCTGATCACTAAGCAGTTTTTTTTCATACAGCCAGAAAGCAAAGGAGCAAAAAACCTCTTTGTTGGTCAAGAAATTCATTCCAGTTTTTCAGAGAAGGATGAAAATATAGAAGGGTTGTAAGTACAAAAGGGAAGAACAAATGGTTCAAATTGGCAAAAAGGCCAGATGTTTTTAAAAAAGGCATAAAGGTTGCACCAACAAAATGTCCATCCAACCATAAACACGCCAAGTGCATGTGCAGAATACTTAAATCTGCATGTAAAATAGGCAGGTGTGCATGCACCTAAGTTCTGGTATATTTTGCATGCCTAAATGTATTATTTGTGCACCACACTCTTTGAATGCATGTGGGCAGGTTTTGCAGGTGCAACGTAAATGCCTTCTTTGAAAACCTGGCCCCATGTTCAGTGACACACATGGTGGGACACTTTAATGAGCAAACATGTTTCAATCCCTGTTCATCATTCAATGGTTTCCATTTCAGGCTCGAATCAGAAAATTTGGACCCAAAATCTTACAGCTGCTGACAGAGTGGACAGAGACATTCCCATATGACTTTCAGGAAGAGCGGATGATTGGCCATCTGAAAGACATGATTCACAGGATAGCCCCATGTGATGAGGTGAGGATGCCTGACTTGGGATGTTCTGTTGAGGTGTTAATTTCATTTTCCCACTTGGTTCCCCCTTTTGCTTTTTTTTCACATTCTGTTCCTGGATACTCTGAGTTTTGTTCTCCAATAATGGTAGAAACTTGTGGTAGCTTCCCTGAAAGCCACATCTCTCTTTAGGTGCTCCTGGGGGACACATCAGAGTGAGCATGGGAATTTACAGGAAAACAATAATCCCATTTTACAGAAGGAATATATGAAGGCTGAGTGTGCTGGTGACAATTCAAATAGCAGCAGAGCTGTGATGTCCCGAGTTAGAATCATGGAGTCACAGTCTGGTTTAGGTTGGAAGGGCCCTTAAAGACCATCTTGTTGCCCACCCCTGCCATGGGCAGGGACAACTTCCACCAAACCAGGTTGCTCCAAGCCCCATCCAGCCTGGCCTTGAACACTTCCAAGGGCGGGGCAGCCACAGCTTCTCTGGATCCAGGTTCTTACATTTAAAGAAAATACAAATATTAATGGACATGTAGCTTGTCTGGGAGCACGGCAGTGGCAGAAGGCAGCAGTGTGTGGCCTGCTGAGCACAAACTCAGACTGCATGTCTGTAAGGTCCTGCTGTTCGAATATGTGAGCTCTGTGTGTGGCACGGTGGGTCACAGTGAGTGGAGCCTCTGGGAGACCTGCTTGCAAATTCAGGTGGGTGAACGCCGTAAATTAATTCAGAAACATTAAAAAGACCACAAAGTTCATGAAAATAATAAGTGAATAGTACACAGAGAGTCTCTAATTACTTCTAGGTTAACCATGGGATGTGGAAAAATTCAGTTCCAGTGGCTACATCAAGGCCTGGCCTCCAGCCACAGAGGGGTGCAGTCCAGTAGAACAAGCACATACCCATGAGGATGAGAGACAGAAGGGTGGAGAGAGGACAGAAGGAATTAGCAGGGCTGCAGCACAACAGAAATGAAATTGGATCCTCCTATGCACATTAAAAATGTCGTAAATGGGAACAGCTGCTTTTGGACTGGCACTTTCAGGGAGCTGAAGGCTGGCGTGGGTTGACTGGCTGGGCTGGACAGTCTGTGGGAGAGAGAGGGCAGGAAGGAAGGGGGAGATGTGGGACACAGTGATGGAGGTAAAGGAAACAAAAAAAAAATCAAAAAGAGCTAAAATGGCTTCAGTTGCATTAGCCAGAGCAGTAAAACTCCCTCAAGGAAAAGAGGCAATGGGCTTGCTCCTGGCCAGCCACCCCAACAGGTGCCTTCCAGCCCTTCAGCACAGAAGTGAGGGAAACCGTAAGACCCCCAAAATCGCACCCACTGGAAAGAGGGAACCAGCCCAAACAAAGGGTGGGGAACAGGGCCTTTGCATGTGCTCTTTAACAGCAGTGGTTGCCCTGGTGCAGAGGCATAAACGCTATAAATCAACTTTCTGCATGCAAAGCAAGGGTTTATTTACCTGACATGAGCAAGCAAAGCACTGCCCACCTTTGCTCTGGAGCCTGCACAGCTGTGTGCAGTGCTTGTGGGTGCCCTGGGGGACCTCAGACTGCATTAGTTTCAAATCACTGTTTTTCAGATATTACTAGGCTCTCTAATTGCAAGTGATTATGCCCGAGCAAAATCAATAATTAATTTAAGAAACAGCTCATATCCTCCAAATGCAAATTTCCTTTTTTTAAGGGACAGCGCAGAAGAGTGATGGTGGCTGCTAGTTTTTTGGAAGAAGCTTGTTCCCATTGTGAGCCGTAGAAATTAAAGACTGTAAGATTTGTGATTTCATCCAGTCCATGTAGGTCAGTGCAGGATTTTCCCCTGCAGTGTGTGCTCCTGTCCTTTGTAGAGTCCACTTTCTAAAGGCTCTGTGATGTGCTTATAAAGGTGTCCATGCTGAGAAGCATTTCTTAGTAAGTGCTGTGATTTGCATTTAGAGTTGGAAATTTTAATTAAAATTTGAGCTCCAAAGCCACCTGCTGAGGCATGCTGTCTTCAGAGGAACTTTCCTAGTTAAGAACGAAACATTTTCTTTAAATATTAAACAGTAGTATGCTTCTTTTGACTGTTAATGTGGCAGTGAAGTGAAAATGGTTGATAAAGTCCAGCATGCAGCCCCTGTATGGTGGGGGGTCACTTTGTGGCAAGATAATGACCAGCATGTTGGAGGTAATGAACAATGTTGTTTTCAGTCCGTGGAGGTAGTTTAAAGAAGGCAGGAAATGCTTTTAGAAGGGCAAAAGCAGGATTTTTTTTTCTTAATTTCTCCCCCAATGTGCACAGAAAAGCTTTCTAGGCAAGGGTGCACCCAGCTGATTTCCAGTGAGTCTCTTCAAGAGCTCTGATTTCTGCGTAATTGTTTGTGTCCTTAAAGTGTCACTCTTTTTTTCATTCTTTTTTTAGGTGGTTGGCTTTGTTTACTGTTGTCAATATCTATTTTTTGTGCCATATTCCCTACAAAATGAGGTGAAACTTGATCTCTTGAAACAGAGATTCAAAGACTGGCTAATATGCATGTCTTTCAAGCAATTTTATGTGGCTTTTTGGCTTTTCATTCAAACTGAAGAATTTGATACTGCACAGGCATGGCTGGTCCAAGATTTCTCATCTGAATTCCTTTTAGAAAGAGGAGCTGGGTTTCCAGCTAAGTCTTTTAGCCAGATGCTTTATATTAATTAGAAGGCTTGGATTTCAGTGCTGTCCCCCCACCCCAAAAAATTGAGTTCCCTGTTTACAAAATGTGTTCACAAAATACCAAATATGTCACCGCCAAGTTTTCACTAAAAAATAACGTTGTGTTCACAGAACTTCATAAGCTGTGCTGAGATTTGCAAACACACCTGGATGTAAAACAGAGAAATATTTAGATGCTGGTCTATAGTTTGGGAAATCAGAAGTGTGACCATCTGTTTGCATGAGGATTTACATGAAGAAGGCCTTCCTTGGAGCTAATACACATTAGTAACAGATAAAAACTGAAAGAGTGGGTTTTTATTTTCCTTACTCAATTTTCACTCCACCCGTGGGATTTGATTCCAAATATGTTGTGTGTTGTCATTCTCCAAGACAAGTCCCCTTCTGGGTCCTTGCTTCATTTCAGATTTAACAGCTCTATTTTACACCAAAAAAAAGCCTGACTACATCCTGCTTTCCTGGTCCGTGTTCCAGCCCAGCTCAAGAGAGCATCTTCCTTGAGTGACAGGAGAGGGTGCTCAGCAATGTGAAACCTTTTGTTAGAAAAGCTGCATCAAAATTACGATGTGTTGGGGCAAAAGTTGAAGCACTCGGCATATTCTAAAGGTCTCCAGCCCTTCCTAGCCTGCAATGAAGACAGAGGAGATGTGAGAGGTTATTCTTCACTGTGAAGTAGGAGAAGGTGCTATTCCCAGGGCGCAGAGGGGATTCTGTGCAGGTGAGAAGAGCGCTGGCTGCTTTCTGGTTCCTTGAGCACCTAAAACATGAATGCTGTCCGTGCCTAACACTGAACGCTATCCACAGCCTACAAAACCCTGAAGAAGACAGGGACTGAACCTAAACCATGGGATTACTTCCCAAAACTCACTTGAGCTGCATCCAGATTGGAATGTGACACAGGCGTGTGCTGTTCTTTGTGGGGAGGCACAGTCTGGCCAGCTCTGGGGTGATGGTGAGGACAGCAAGGAGCGCACGGGTGCACACCTGTGCAGGGCAGCTGTGACAGAGGCTCCTGGCCAGCTCTGGCTCCTGATGACAGATGACAAACCCGTGTCACTGGCAACTTGCTGTTACTAAATCCTGTTTGGGTGGGGAGAGAGGAGGCAGATGCGGAGCAGCCAGGGGATCCCTCCGCTGTGTGTCTGTGCTGGAAGAGGAGCTGGTGGTCACCAGCCTGCAAAAGTGACCGTGCTCTTTGAAACTGAGCGAGCACCCATTGCACCCATGCCCAGTGCTCCTTTCTCTGCTGGGAAAGCCCATGAGACCATGTTCCTCAGCAGGGTATACCTCATCCTCCAAGTAAGGCTTTTGTCAAGGACATTCCCGATTAATCTTTGTCTTCAGAGCCTATCCACCAGTTCCGTTGTCTCAGTTTTGTGATGTCTGCATCTGTCAGTCGTAAAGAGTCGAAGTAATTTCTTTCTGCCCATCCTCCATGGCCAGAAACTCCACTCGTTGCTCCAGCTCTGAGAACAACCTGGGCAAGTTGGTAATGATCATCCTGCTGAGCACATGGCTGTGCTCGGAATACAACATGAGCTTCCTTCAGTAGCAATTAACATTTGGATATTAAATACTCAAAGCTACACAATGCTCCACCACTCCAGCTGGGTAGCAAGCAGCTGCGTGTTTCTGCTGCATTCAGGTCAAAAGGATGGAGAAAATAGCATTAGAAACATTTCTTATTCCTAATAAATAAGAGTTGACAAGGCACCATTAACAGGTAGAGTCCACAGCCAACACATAGCTGACATAAAAAATAGGTACCAAAAGCTGCTGTGCTCCAGAAAGCTGCAGTAACTCATGCTGTAGCATTGCCTCTCCTTTGAACCTGATGTTGGCAGGAATTTGGAGTGTCAGTGCCAGCCCAACCCACCAGCCCTGCCTGCCTCTCCTCTCGACTGCAGTCTCTGTGTCCAGAGCACAGAACTGTAATTAGGCCAGCTAGTTATTCTGAAATAGGCTTGTTGGAAATAAAATGGTAACCTGTTGCTGGCTTAGGAGTATTTTGCAGAAAGGAAAATTCAGCACAAAAGCACTCCTATGTCAAGTATTCTGGCTTATGTTTCTCTCCCTGTCTCTCCAGGCCTACTGGAAAAAGATGAATCAGCTTTTGCAAGCCCTGAATCAGAAGCTTGCAACCCTCAGCCATGGGCAAGAAGGGATTGTCAAGATCAGTTCTGCTGTCTCTGATAAGCTGGTTGCCTTTAAAACTAAACCTCCATCAATTCAGAGAGAAATCCTGAGTGTCTGCAGTGACCCTTACACCCTGGCTCAGCAGCTGACACATGTGGAGCTGGTAAGTGGGAATGGTTCCCAACTTCTGCAGCCAGAGATGTTATTTTAAGCCATCAGCTGCTAAGTATTCCCGACATGACCAAAATATGTCTGCACTGCTGCAGCGCATCCCATGCTGTATCAGCACTGCAGCAGGAGGCAGGGTTTGACAGGTTAAGAGATGCTTGGGAAACAAACTATATATCAGAGTGTCCCTGTGCATCTTGGAACACGTCACTGTTCCAGCTTGCTTATTTGTGAAATGAGAATCCAATCCCAGCAAAGTCAAGTCCCAGGAATGTCACTTCTATAAGGTGCTCAGAGCCCCGCAAGCTCTGCAGGTGCTGTTGAAACAGCTGGGCATTAACCCTTTTATAAATTTGGAACAAATTTTAGCAGTTCAATTCCATTTCTCCAGATACACAAAGCATCTGAGTTGTCTGATGTGGCCTTCATTCTTCCCTTTGGGATTTTGTGCATGGGCGTGTAAGCGTGTGCAGATACCACCGCCACGAAGTCCTGCTGTTCCCCCTGTGCTGGGCTGCAGTCTGCTCCCAAACAGGCTCTCGTGTGTCAAATTCAGTGCCAAAATGTTGGCACTTCTCCCGGGGTCAGGTCCTCCCTGTGGACCTCCTGGACGTGCAGAGAAGAAGGTAAAACATTGCTGCCATCTGCAGATCTCTTGCTGCTCTGGTGCCCTGCTGCCTGTCCTCCTCTGGACACTGCTCATCCTTGAGAGGAAGGCTGGGAAAACAAAACATGAAAGGCACTGTGGATTGGAGTGAATGTTAGGAAATTAGCCTTTGGAATTCTGAAGATAGTTGATATTCTATTTGTCAAGAAGTGGAATGGTTAATTTTCAAAACGTGCAGCTTTGGCTCGCTTTCCTTTATATAACTTAAGACAGAGAGTAGATGTCCTTTTGCATGAAGTTTTCTTCTTGCTTTTGTTTTTTTTCCTCTTCCACAGTACTACTGTCTTCCAAGGGGAGACTCCCTGTAACTCAGGCATCACTGCCTTTTTCAAAACAGATGCAGCTAGAGATTTTAATTCCACTGTACTGTAATCAATGCTCTCTACCTTCTCTCTCATTATTATGTCCAATATGTCAAGTGCTCTGCACTGAAACTGTCTGATGCTTATTTGTTAGTAAGAATTATTTGCTACTTATTTGAAAAACTTATTGATTAGTAAGAGCCCTATACAGTTATCAGTGCTTAAGGTGAGAAGCCAAGAGAAAAAGAATAGGAGTAGACATAAAATTTTCACTTGAGCAGAATTTATTTTATTGTTGCTTGAGTATTCTATGTTTTGGCTGTAGGAAATCCAAAATACCTCCTCTGAAATACCTTTGTGGCCTACAACCTACTGAAAATATTTATTTTTCTAATAAACTTGTTTAAGGGGAATGAAAAGCCTAGCAGGAAGGTCAGTGTGTGATTGGAGCTGCCACGTTTTTTCAGGAGCTGCTGGGGGTGGCCTGTCTTATAGTAAGAGAGACTTGGATACTTTATTTATTTTTGTTTTAGTTCGTGCCTGGGACACTCTCCAGTGTAAGCAAAGCCTTTAATGTGTCACATGCATTGTCAGTGCCTTCCTTTCCCAGTGACCCAGAGCCACCAGCCCGGCGCAGCACCTGAGGCCAGTGGGCAGTGAGCCAGGGCAGAGCCCTGTGTGTGCAGCGGATTGCAGTGACACCAGGTCACAGCTTTACTGCATTTGAACAGCTGGGAGCAAGGCTGCTGAGCAGTGCTGGACCACAGCAGCTCCGAGGCAGCACTCAGCACAGAACTGATGTCTGCTGCCTCCCAGATGGAGCCCTGTGCATCCAGCGCAGTGGAGGGGACCCTCACTGTGGCTTGTCAGTAATGAGATGTACTTATTCTCATTTTCGTCTTTCTGCTGACATATTTCTAATTATTATTATGAATTTTAAAGTCTGGTTAGTTGGCTGTCTACCAGTTCAATGACACCACTCAGAGCTGACAGAAAATGATGATGTCTTACCAAGAGGAACAGAACATACTCTGGGGTGTTTTCTTATTTTTCCCTCTCTCTTCCCACTCCCCTTCCCTCAACAGGAGAGACTAAGTCACATTGGACCCGAGGAGTTTGTGCAGGCGTTTGTACACAAAGACCCTCTGGATGGCACCAAGGTATGGTTTCTTCTTTTTTTTCTTGTCAAAGTGACCATGGTTTGCCCAGATGTGGTGAGGTCCCCAAGAGCAGCTGGTGACCTGTATTGTCGTGGCAAGGATGGGACCTGCTGGCAGGTCACTGCCATTCCTTCCTGCTGAGGAACTGGCCACCACCCTGATGCTGTGCTTTCTGCCTTGTTCCTCCCAGTCTGCTCTGCCTGGGACAGATGGCTGTGGCTGTGCACAGCCAGGGAATGTCTGTGGCTGTGCTGAAGGAGTGAGGGATTGGGATGTGATGTAATGCCCACAGTGTGTGCCCAGACACCACAGCCGTGAGTCAGTGTGGCACGAATGCACTCTTCTCTCTCTGCACAATAGCTTTTAACCCAAAGCACCACAGGGAATGGAGTGCCTGATCAGGGCTTCATCCAAAGGCTGTGAAAGCCCCTTGAAGTCTTTCCAGTGATTCCATTGAGGTTTGAAGCTGCATTTCAGTGAGTGCTGCAATAAGGAAAGAGCCTGCCTAGCTGGAGAGGGACAGTCAGAGATTTCACATACTGTCTGAAGAGAAAGAGGGTGGAAAATCCTTCCCCTGAACTGCATATGAGTTCCCACTGAGGTCATACATCAATGGTTGAATTTCCTCTTTGGGTTCCAAAGGTATCAGGAAGACCTGTGTTTGTAGTGCTGCACAAAGAGCACCAAAATAGCTTGTAATGGTGAAAAGGATGGATGGATGGATGGATGGATGGATGAATGCAATATTCAACATTGGGCCCTTTCCTTCTCTTCTTGGACTTACGGAGATTCTGCAGTTTGTTTCAGGATGAGGGAAATGGGCAGAGATGGAGTTCCAGGTATTCTGGGCATTGGTCACATTCTTTAGAAAGGAACTCCAAGGCAGCAAAGGTGTGTCAGAAACACAAGACATCAAACCAGCCACAGTGAGATTTCAGCCACCTGAGCTTCAAGTCAGCAAGGCTGATCTAAGTGGGGGCAGTCCGGAACTTTTCTTCATGCTCTGCATGGATGATTTAAAAGAGCTTCTGTGCCAAGATAGCCCAGGGGGAGAGCACTGTACACAGAATCACAGAATAGTTTAGGTTGGAAAAGACCTCTAAGATAATCAACTCCAACCCTTAACCCAGCACTGCCAAGGCCACCACTAAACCATGTCCCCAGGTGCCACATCCGTATATTTTTTGAACACTTCCAGGGATGGTGATTCCACCACTTTCCTGGGCAGCCTGTTCCAATGCCTGACTACCCTTTCAGTGAAGAAATTTTTCCTAATATCGAATCTAAACCTCTTCTGGCACAACTTGAGGCAATTTTCTCTTGTCCTGCTGCTTGTTACTTGGGAGAAAAGACCAACCCCTCTTGCCTTATAACCTCCTTTCATGGAGCTGTATGTAGAGAGCAAGAAGGTTCCCCCCTAGCCTCTTTTTCTCCAAGCAGAGCTCCCGCAGCTCCCTCAGCTGCTCCTCATCGGATTTGTGCTCCAGCCCCTTCCCCAGTTCCATTGCCCTTCTCTGGACACATCTTTGGACAAAGCAGCACAAACCTTATGTGGAGTCACATATTCCCTGACCCATGAAGAACACCCCTGTCAAGTACAGGGAGTTGGCTCAGGTCTGAATTCCCCCCAGCTGGAGATCATATTAAACATCTTTCTTGCGTGAGGGCTTTAAAAGGCTTCACTTATGAATGTTTATCAAGCATTCTGAGCTGCAGATGGAAGATGCTTGGGAGGTGCTAAATATTGCTACCATTTATAAAGCTTAACCTTTAAAAAGCAGTCTGTCTCAACTTTACTCTTGCAGATTTTTCACAAGTTTTGCGTTATTAGCTGTGGCTCTTACGCCCTGGCACAGGACAACAGTTCTGAGATGGAAATACTATTTTCAGAATAAAACCTGGGTTTTGTGTACTCTTTGCTGTAATAGGGAACAAGAAACAGAGCACATGAAAAGCAGCCGCTATGGTTAAACTGGGGCTGATTTGGGTTTCCTTTGGGTTTTTTATATTTACATGCTGCTTGCTAACATTTGCTTTTGAGATGGTTTAAAAATACACTTTTATTGTGTTTGTATTCTATTCATAAAGTGGCTCCGAATTTCAGTCCTGTTAAGATTTGCTCCTCCAAAGCATGGTACTGTGATTTCTGTTTCTAAGCACACCTGTATACAGAATCATAGCTGAATATTTTCTTACTTCGAATTACCTCGGGAATCATATTGAGTCCCATTTCTGAAGGGGTTCTTAGTCACTGATTTACCTTACATAATATGGGTGATCCCATTGACATTAATGGATCTTTGCTTATGCATTATGATTTTCTTCTTAGTGGCATGTGTTTATGGTACCTCTGGGAAATGATAGTCCTAATAAAACAAAAATCAGTATTCTCTGGTACCCTCTAGTGGATGTTAATGCATGTTCAGACAAATCTCTTGACCTCCAGAGAGCTGAGTGTTCTAGATGGGCTGCCTAAGAATTTAGGGCTGGAAAAAGGACTTGAGTTTTTATAATCCCAAGCAGCATCTTCAGGCTGTGTGAACTCCTCTGAAGTCAAATTTTCTGTTGATGACAAAGGAACTGGAAGAGTTCAGCCAAGTATCTGCTCCCACAGCCTGTATCAGTTATGGGAATTTATGTTAAGTGTTATATAAATAAGTGAAAAATGTGCTTTTTGTAATGGCTCTTATCAGTGAAGTGTCTCTGGCATTAAGTGACCTGTTCAAGCGCAGCCATCCAGGAAGAGCTGGTTGCTAAGAATCTGTTTTCCTGAAAACTCACCAAGAGTGGGGTTTCATAAAGAATCAACTAGAACTGTGTTTTCTCGTTCTATCTCTTGTACACTTCACTGAATTCCGGTCGCTCCCCTCCAGAAAAGGGCTATGGGTGATTGCATTTACTGAAGTGAAGGAAGTCCGGGAATCAAAGCCACAAACTGAGCTTGCTGTGCCTGTCTTATTTTGTCTGCATGTTTTTGTTGATGTCAGAGCCGTGCAATGCCCCAGATGTTCATACCCCAGTGAGCAGAGGCAGCGCAGACTGTCAGTGAACACTTGCTGCAGGCAAAATGGGGCTGATTTCTGGGCACCAGTGTGAATTGTGCAGTGTGACACACCCAGCTAGACCCCCACCTGCCACCCACCCTCTCAGGGGCTTTTTAAAAGTGGTCCTTAAATGCGCAGTCTTCCATGTGCATGAAAGAGATGTGGCCAGTAATTACCTCTGTGCAATATTTATCTTAGTGATCAGGCAGCTGACTGGAACACAGTTATATCTTTCGGTGCTTTTTTTCCCCCAGACTTGTTTCAGTGAACAGAAGAAGACGAGTAACCTTGAGGCCTATGTGAAATGGTTCAATAGACTCTGCTATCTCGTAGCAACAGAAATCTGCATGGTAAGCCAAAAGTATGTGCCATGTTTTACCACATGCCTGAACTACCACTCTGAGATTTTATAATAAGCAATCCTGGGGATTTATTTCTTATGACCCAGCTAAGGATCTGATGGTAAGTTTTAACAGTGTTGCACTTGCAGACGTGACCTGATAAATGACAAACATATTGCAAAACAGAGGCGGTGGCACACGGGGGAATGCACTGTTCTCTTGATGTAGTAGGAGCACAGTGTGGAATAATGAACCCTGCAGGGAAAAAGAGAGGAAAAAATGCCTTGAGTTATCCTGTGAGATTTCTGCCAGAAAAGATTCTAGTGGAGCCATATTTGTTATCTGTCATCGTAAAGCTCTGTGGTGTGTGTGAATTCCCATTGCATGGCTCTCTGTCCTGCTGCCCATTAGTGTAGCTGTGACTGCTGTTTCTTAATTGGTAGTGGTTTTAGTTTGTTTAATTTGGTCCCATCAAAATGAAATTAATCTTTTCCCCTTTGAAAAGGGTGTGGAAGGGAGGAATAATAATAGTTTAAAGAGCCTGGATAGCCCGTGGCACAAAAGGATTGCCATTTGAAGATCATCTTTGGAAAAGATAGGGTGATTCCAGTCCAGTTGAAATGTGTATTTAAAATGCTTCTGTTTGGGCTGGCCGTATTGTAAAGGGACAGAAGAGGGGAGAGGGATTAATGCAATGAAACAAGCTCTTTCTGGGACAAAGATGCTGCTGCTATAGAGGTGTGAAATCCTGCCCTCAGCAAAGTCTGTGCTGATGTGCCCACTGACTCGAGGGAGGCCAGCAGGGAGCTGAGGCTCTGCTTTGGGGCTGCTTGGGCTGCCTGTTCCAGCACTGAGACAGTCACTGGGGCTGGGAATTGCTGTGAATTTCTTCTGTGTCACTGCAGTGAAAGCTTTGATTTCAGAGGCTGCCAGTCACCAGCATCCTCTGGATTGCTGGAAGAGAATTAGGGCCAGTGACTGAAAGCAGATGGCCCAAGCTGTGCAATGAAGCCACGCCATGCATGGAACAAATGCCTAGGATGACCTCCAACTCTGCATATGCTCATTACAGATACTCATTTATTTTAATTTACAGCCTGCAAAAAAGAAACAGCGAGCACAAGTCATCGAATTCTTCATTGATGTTGCCCGAGAGTGCTTTAACATAGGGAATTTTAATTCACTGATGGCAATCATTTGTAAGTACAGCTTCTAACCAGGCCTTCCATCAGCTGTCACAGATGAAAAAGGAAACCCAGCTCTTATTCATGGCTCTCTTTTTTCCTTTCTCACTCATAGCTGGAATGAATATGAGTCCAGTTTCCAGGCTGAAGAAGACTTGGTCAAAAGTGAAAACAGCCAAATTTTTCATTCTTGAGGTAAAAAAAAAAAGGTGCTGATGCACTGCTTTAATTATGTTCATGATATTTTTTGTTTGGGAATTTTCACATTGTTATCCAGGTGTGAGATGTCTGCAGACACATTTCATAGGCAGAGGGCCAGATTCTAAGCTGAAATATCCCAGGTGTCGCGAGGAAGGTGTAAAGCTGCTGAAATGCAGAGGGGATTGAGAGCATGCAAATAAATAGGAGGAATTAAAAAAACCTCAAAATATGAGCCTATAGTTAAAGCATGCTATAGTGCTTCCACTGATGCATGTTTTTATTTAGCCATGGACACAATGCTGAATGTAGAGCTCCCAGTGTATACCTTGGATGTTGAGTGGACCCAAGGTTGTGTTTTGTATTGAGGACTCCAGGATTTGGCATATATAAAATATGCAGTGCTTATTCCTCACATAGAAGCTGTTAGTAGAAAAATGAAAGGTCCAAACAGCCATGGGCTGTGGACCTCTCGTTGTATCTTTGGCTCATGGAGTTCAGGAACTGTGAGTTTTGAAGATGTACATTGTGAAGATGTGGGCTAAGCTCAATTCAGGGTTTGCTACAACTGAGTGTAAAGTTGTCTTTAGAGGAGCCAGGCCACTTTCTAATCCAGGTGTGCTGTTCTGTGCATGTAGCACCAGATGGACCCCACTGGCAACTTCTACAACTACCGGACAGCGCTGCGGGGGGCTGCACACCGCTCCCTCACCGCGCACAGCAACAGGGAGAAGGTAGGTGTGCCCGCATCCCATCCATCTCCACATGGCTGGGAGCACTGATGCTGGGTGTCAATGGCTCCAGGACTTGATGCAGATGCTCTCCTCCTTTCCGTGGGTCACCAGTGCAAGGCTGGAGTGCTTCGAGATGCAACTGGGAATGTAAATCTGTGGCTGAAAGAGCCTGGAGTGAATGGAACAGCTTTGTGGCCTTGCTGTCACACATTGGGAGGGTTAGAGAGGGCAGGACACACAGCATGGAGGACTTTGCTGCAAGCGTCTCTACATCCCTGGGAAATTCACGTTTTTTAGATTGATGAAACTGATGGAACAGGTACTGCAGACTGGAATGACTTTTATTTTGGTGCGGAGCACGAGGCTGGCAGGCGCAGGTGGAGCTTTGCTTTGTTATGGCTGTGCCCCGAGGCTCTGGCACAGCAGCCCCTATTGTGTGATGTGTGAGGTGAGATGGAGAGCAAAGGGCACAGAGCTGGAGACGAGGTGGATCTCCATTTACATTAGGGAAAGATGACTTACCACAAGTCCTGCAAGGGAGTCTAGTCTGAATCCGTTGCAGCAAATTTGGGGTGATATTCTGTCCTTGTGAATTTTCATTTCATTCGGTTGTTGCTGCCATCTCAGTGAGCAAGAATTGATGTGTTTTATCAGTGTTCGTGGCAGATGTGGAGCTTTCTGACATGTCACTGATGCTGCAAAAATCAGATTGACAAGATGTTAGAGTGTAGGATCCTCCTGGTTTGTGCCCCGATATGTTTCTTGTTAATTTTCTTATTCCTTCATTCAATTCCTTTTTTTTTTTTTGTTCTATGAAAGAGGGTTTGTGTTTTACACTGCAATTGCCCATAGTCATAAATGGATAATCTCTGCACTGAGTATGGCAAAACTAAAGTAGATACTGCATGAACAAGCACAATATGGAATTTAGTATTCATTCAGTAGAGGAGCCAGGCCAGATGCTAATCTCACACCCCTGTAAATTTGATGTAAATCTGCTGAAGCTAATGGAATCTCACAGCATTTACAGTGAAATGAGATCAGCATCTGGTAGCAGGCTGACTCAGCTGCAATGGGAGTACACTGAGTTGTTCTGAAAAGCACTTCTCTATGCAAAGGAGAGATTATTTGGATGTTTGTGACTGGCAAAGAAATTCTTTCAACTCTCACACACTGCAACGAGGACCTGTCAGTCTGAGATGCTTTTGCAGTTTAGTTCTGCAACCATCATAGATATTCAAACCAGTTGCTTTATTTGACTTAATTTCCTGTGAAGTTAGCAATCTCTATCATATCTTTACCCCCAGCTGGTTAATACTGATGGCAGAGAGGTTATTAGATTGAAAGGAATCTATTTTCCATCAGAAAAAGCCCATATTCTGTTTTCCTTGGGTAGACAACATTAGATCAGGAAAATGCTCCAGGATATGATTTGGTAGCTAGTCACACTGGGTTATTTTACAGTGTCAGATACTGTAGATCGTGTAATGCTTGCTATGGGAAAAGGAATTTTGTTTCTTTTTATAAGTAAGATTATAATTTATTTATTTTAATGAGCTTGAAGACATCCAAAAAAACGTGATTACTTTTTTTTTATAGAAAATGTTGTTTCTTGGCAAACTCATAGCAAAGCTCACTCTGAAGAAAATTTTAATCTTCAAACCGAATTGTGCTTGCAGAGGGGTGTACTGGTTAGTCAGTAAGTCTGGTTTTGTCTGTGCAGTCAAATGACCTGTGACAGCTCCAAAATGAAGTCATTCCACTGGGAAACTTTGCGTTCTACTTATGGCATATCTCTGGCTCTGAAATGTTGGGAGGATGTACAGCACAGCACTGTGTGTTGTTGCTGTCTGATACTGTGGAGGAAGAACAAGTCAGATCTCATTAACTTTCCTCTTTCTGCAGGAGGCAATTGTCCTTCAGCATGTGGGTGGGTTGGATGGCATGGAGGGGGCATAAAAATGGAGAGAAATATGAGTTTCTGGCACTAGCCCAGATTTTATGCTAGCAAAGTGCCTGGAGTGAAGCCAGTATTAGAGTATAATTGTAGCCACTTTCCTTGTTTTTCCTAGAGAAATTTGAAAAGCAAAACATACAGGGTAATATATTTTTATTGGGGAAATAAATAGTGACCAAAATACAGCAATTCCATGCAAATGTGTAGAGAATTGGTATCCTCGGGTATATCTGTGGTGCCTTTTGGATGAGATGAGAACGAGCTGTGCCATGTTCTGAGCTGACTGGGGGCTCTGTAGCTGTATTAGCCTGGCATCCAGCCCACATTCATATACCTTCCCTCTCAGCAAGGCTTTTCCTTCATGTTTAGTACCACTAATGGTGCTGACCTCGCTCCCAGGCAGTGAAGCAGGGCAGAACAAGCTCACATCTGCCTGCAAAAAATATGTAGACAGAACCTGGCAGTGATTTCTAGTTGGGGATCAGTGTCTGCCTCCAGCTCTCTATATCTTTCCACCTTTTAACACCACATTGGTTAGAGAGTCATCATCATTTTTGGTAGAAAACAAACGACACAGAGTGAGTTGTATTCGTACTGCAGGTTGATTGATCTAGTTTGGGTAATATGAAAATAAATCCTGAAACACACTTAGCTCACACTCTAGCTTTGAGTAGAAATTGCTCCACTGACCCTAATAGAAGGGCGCAGCATTTTGGGAGGATAGGCTGTGCTTTGTTTTCATTCCTATGTTTTATCAGTGGGATGTATCAGGATAAGTATCCAGTGGCTCTTGGAGCATCAGGCCAGGCTTTTTTATGGCTGTTGCAGTGACATTACAGTGTTTATCTTTGGCTGTCCCATAAAAAAGCCAGCAGAAATGCAGATCTTTAGCAGTTTACTGGATGTGGTATTTTAGCTGGAACAGAAGTTGGCTTCCATTTTCACAACACACACTGGCAGCAGCTTGTGGACTCCTTGCCTCAGCGTTTTCACTTCTCTGGCTTGTTCATACCCATTGTAGCATCATAGAGTTGTAGCATCCATGTAGACTGGAAAATAACAGCTGCCAGTTCTGTTCTGGGTCCATTTCATATCCCATTACAGCTGATGTACAGCATGAGATGGAATAACAGGACAATATTAAATACTTAACTAAAGGATTGCTCTCTTGGCTGGTCTTGCTTGCCATGAAGGCACTTTAGCTTTGGTGCTGCTTAACAAGCTCTGGTTCAGTTCATACACAAACAGACCACTGGAAACATCGAGACACTCTGCCATGCAGTGTGCAGTTTTCCTTTATGTTCATGGTGGTTAAGTTTGTACATGGTGGTTTAAAAGACATTGCTGCCACAGGAAAATTCTCCCAGGGGCAGCTGCTGACCTTCAGCTCAAACCCCCCAAGTGGCCTTTTGCTGTCACGGTGTCACTGCTGGAGAGGTGACCAGACTGAGGGTTGACTGTTGAATCCCAGAGCCCTGGGAGTCAGCTTTCATGGTCTGGTCCTTTGTGTTACCTTTCGTTTCCCTTTGAGTTGTGAGACAAAGGACCCTGAGGGAATCTGCTTCACTCTGGATCTCTGCTGAGGTTCTGAAGATGTACTTCAGGAGTGCTGTTACTGCCTTCTGCTGTAGAACATCTGGCATCAAATTTATCCCTGCTTGTAGTTCCATTAATTTCAAGAGTCCTACCCAGAACTAGACTTTTATTATAGCAAATTATGACCTAACTGATGGGTTAGAGGGAAGGCTTAGATCACTGCTACATGCCACTCTGCCCTGGATGATGGCCAGGGCTAATTTTGAGAACTACAATGGTCTCTCTTGCTACTGTTGGCAGTTTCCTGTCAACCAGCTTAATATCTTCAGTCCTGTTGTCTGCAGGTTAATTTGGAGAAGCAGGTTGTACTAATGAGCAGGAAGGGAATTACATGCCTCAAGAGGTAGCCATGCATGGAGCTACTGAAAATGAAACAGCTCCTGATTAACTGTTTGTAGACAAGTCCTTGGTCATCAAATTTTTTTCTGTTTTTCCTTGTCCAGGGATAATACTGGTTCTTTGGTTCCCACCTGTGTTTAAATTGCTCAATTTGTGTGTTCAACATCTCTGCTTCTAAGGACAAAACAGGAAAGGGAAGAGTTCTGCAATGTTATTTTGCTCTTTACTGTCTGATGTTGTCATCAGACAGTGATGCTGTTGATAATAAACTGGGCTTTTAGCATTTCTTAGTCATGTTATTCTGCTCGGTGAACATTGTGTTCAGTTCACTTTCATCTCAGCATACATTCTCCTGGTGGCTGAAGGTCTCTCTAGACACCACTGCCCTTTTGCCTGCCCGTCACTGTACTGCTTTTTAAGTGCACAGCACACTGAAAAGTTAATACTTCTTTATTCTCATCTCTCCCGATTGAGTTGCTCTTTCATGCAGAGAAAATACTGAACTGAAAAGATAATGGTTATGTCATTTCTCTCCACAGATTGTGATCCCCTTCTTCAGCCTATTGATCAAAGACATTTATTTTTTGAATGAGGGATGTGCTAATCGCCTTCCAAATGGACATGTCAACTTTGAAGTAAGATCTGAAAAATGTTTTTACCTATCCCATTCCAATAGCACTCTCTGAGACTATTGGCCTGCAATTTTCAGTGCAGACCATCAAACACTGAATGTGAGATAGTCTTGCTATATCTGAGTGGAATAATTTTATGTTTACAGAAATTTCTGGAACTGGCTAAGCAAGTAGGAGAATTTATAACATGGAAGCAAGTGGAGTGTCCATTTGAGCAAGACCCTAACATCATCCACTACTTGCACACTGCTCCCATTTTTACTGAAGATGGTAAGACTCTGTACAATCACTAATCACTGAAAATGTCACTTCGTCACTACTAATTAACACCCTGATCCCTGCCTTGGTGATCTCTGTCACTGACCAGTCCCAGTTCTCTCCTAGCTTTCCTGCCAAACAGCTTGTTTATCCCCACTCTATCAATGTGTTTTTGCAAATACAACCTTCTGGCACATGAAGCTGCTGCCTGATTGCTTTCCTCTTGTCTGTAGCTTTTCTGTAAGGCACTGTCTAGGAAGCTGTCACTGTGGCCCTATTTTTGTAATCACGAAAAGAGGCCACACAAGCATGTCATGGACTGCTGTGAATGTCAGCTGTCCCTTAGCCACTCGTTCTGTGATTGATGGAACCAGTGCTAATGTCTTTCCCAAACCAACACTGTCATCTCTTCAGTAAACACAGCCCAGGGCGATGGAGTCCAGCTGACCTCCTCCTCAACTATAAAGAAATGTTATCTACAGAAAAGAATTTTTAAGATAATCTTTTCTATTGATTAATTTAAGCTGTAGCTATGAAAACCCTGTTCTGAAATTATTCGTCTGATTGTCTTTTTATACTTGTCTGTCCTCATCAGTTTGGTATCCAGCATGTCAGACTGCGTCACTTCATATTGGTTCGTGTCAGCTGCCTCTCTATACATTTTCACGCACAGAATTGTCTATAGCAACCTTCCTGTAAGCTATTCTGGTGTTTGGTTTATTTTTTTCTTCATTCTATAGGCAGTTTTCTGTACTAATCCAAGGTAATCAGACCAGACAGCTTTTACTTCACAGACTACTTCAGAATGCAAAATAATGCTTCTAAAATCCCGCCTAGAATCATAAGAAGAATGACTGCCAAAATAAAATAATTAATGTGATTAAAGTAATCTATATCAAAGGTGATAGGATGAAGGCATTTCTTCTTGTTTTAGGCTCGAAAGGGACAGAAAGTGAAAGTCAGGGTAAAAGTACAGTTCTCAGGCTAGTGGACTAAAAAAAGGGTGACCTCAACTCACTAATTGTTTGCAGATTTTCTCTCTCATGCCCTCCCCTATATTCATCCTGTTTTTGTGAGATGCCCTTTGCAGAGACATAGGAGGCCTCCTGCATTACCCAGGGGCAGTGCAGAGTAGAAAGAACTGCCCTGAGTAAAAGGGAGGATATGTGTGAGGAATGCAGCAGTGGCATGTGAAATGCAGCTGCACTGTGCTTGTCACGGCATGGTGGAATGGTGGCCAACACTTGAATATTAAAAGGCAATGCATTTGTAGCACAGACTTGAATGCTGAGATGGTTCCAGCATTAAAGAGTAAAAGCATCATGAAGCAGTCAAATGAGGAAATGTGTGTGAACACAAATTACAGCCTGTGATTCTGTGGAGACAGCGAGATATTAATGCACTGCCAGCTTTCCAGCTTTTGCAGAGGAAACTTTACAATCTAGACTCATAAAATGCATCCTACAGTGTAAAGATTTGCAGAAAAAAAAATTCTTCCACTGCATTTTTTCTCTGGTTCCTGTAACTCACTTTTACCTTGAGGGTGTTGTGTATCCATTGAGGATATCATGTCCCCATGAGCTTTGCAAAGACAGAGGAAGACAAAGTTGTGTTAAATGATAAGAGTATCTTTAGTTTTTAAAAGCTTATGTGTTTAGGTGTCAGCTCTCACTGTCTCTTTTTTAATGCTCATATAACTCTTGGGTAGCAGTGCTGTGATGGAGGAAATAGGTCCACATCTCTATATGCAAGACCAGAGACCATTCAACTGCTTAATATTGTTATCAGAAGGTCATGTTAATGTATTTTAACTCTGGGCTCCTTTACTGTTCCATCAAAACTAATATAACAACTTTCCAAGGTAGACATGTGAGCTAAACATCAGTGTCCCACTGATTACGAGCTACCTGATGGACCATGAAGTTTTAAAATTCCTCCTTCTGTGTGGTACAGTAGGACATGTAAGAATGCAGAGAGTTGGGGATTACAGATGCTGTTGGAAATAACACACATTTACCGTTTCCAGGTTTGTATCTGGCTTCCTATGAAAGTGAAAGTCCGGAAAACCAGACAGAAAAAGACAGGTGGAAATCCTTAAGGTAACCTCTCATTTTATCAGCTCATTTCTAAGTGTCACCAAACTGCTGCATCAGTACCAAAGCTTGTGAAGTGCAGGAATTTAAACCATGACCTCTGAGGGAGGTCTCTTCCTTTAAAACTAATCTGCAGAGCTGAGGCTGCACTGATAAAAGCTCATTTTAATCTCAAATTATCCTCCATGTAAAGAATACCCTCAGTTTGCTGTACCCATGCAAAAGCCTGATGCAGATGAAGAATGCCCCAGGCAAACTGGATCTTCCAACAGTTTACAGCCCTTCTAAGAGATGTATAATGGATTGATGTGAGAATTTGAAGTGAGTGATTAAAAAAACCCAAACTGTTTTTTTAAAAATTGTTCTTATGTTTTACATTTACAGATCCACTATTTTAGGAAAGACTTGAAGATTGAGAGATTATTGCAGTAGGTCAAGGAAAAGAAATCCGCAAACATTTTGCACTACTGATTCCAAAGATGCCTGTTTGGGATTTAGACAATTTCTTTTGAGTTTTTTGTTGGGTTTTTTTGACTGCCTAACATGATGGATGAACTGGATTCATCCACTGAAGTCAACAGAACTGTGTGCACAATGATGCTTTTCTAACTATGAGACAGAGAGAGGAAGGACAAACAGACTATTTGTGGCTGTGCCCAAACTGCGTCAGGATCACTGTAATTTTGCCTCTGAAGGGAAACACAAGAAAACCAGGAGCAGAGAGAATCATGGTACTGCAACAGAGAATGGAAAAGTATAAAAAAGGAAAGCAAAAATACACAAGAGTATTTCAGAAGCAGGTGCTTCAGACAGCGGCTCTTTAAACCCTCTGAGGATTGTAAAATTAAATCAAAGACAGACACAACAGCAATCTGGTTAATTGCTGAATGAAGAAAAAAGAACTTCATCTTGCATTAGCAGTCCCCCAGCCTTGTTGAACAAAGCACTGACTGCTGCAGGGATGAGGACTGACACCACTCCCTTACAAGTCTGTCACATATAGGCCACGTCACCATGGGACAGCTGTCCTGACCCTATGGATCTTTACAGAGAACAACCTGGAGTGTGACTATTGCTTAGTTAATCTTCCCACCGCTGTTGTTGCTTTCCTTACTGTGAATCTGGGTCGGTCGGAGGAGGGCACAGAGTGCAGGCGGTGCTGCTAAAAGACACCACTTCTGAGGTTGAATGAAGAAGCAAATGACTCTGGACTCAACTTACCTCTATTTAATGTATGTAGTGTATTCCCGAAATTTATTGATGCTGAGTTGCATCTTTTAAGGGGTTTTATCACATTCAAAGAAAAAAGGTACTGCATTACCATTTCTATCAGGTTCCAATTAACATGGTACTGTTTATTTTGCAACACAATACTTAGGAGGATGGGGGGTAATTGCTCTGAATTTGGGAGGTACATGGTATGCTTTAAAAGGACAAAGGGTTTCAGACTAGAATGAATGCACGAAAGAATTTCATTCATGAGAAGATAACCATTTTTGTCTTTTTTACTTTTAGGATGTAAAGCTCACCATTTCCTTACAGATAATATGAAATAGGGACTATGTCTTGTGTTTAAAGTTGTATGATACTCAAGGTGCTACTGTAATAGAGACATTAAATGATAATGAACTATATTAGATTCAAAACTAAGCCCTAACACTAGACTAATTGTTTGTGTGTGAAAGGAATGTTCCTAACTGCCCCATGAAATATCTCAAAAAGCTTAAATGAAACCTAAATGCCACATTCATACTGAACATTGGATTTATATTACTGACTTGGTGCTGCCTTTTTTCAGATGTTCCAGTTCTTCTCTCCCTACAACAGAAGGATGCAACCCTTTCTTTGAAATCGTAATAATTTTATTTCAGTACAGAGTGATTCCAAGTGGCTGTAGTGTTTTAAAAAATTAGAGCAATCACAAAATCTGGCTGTGTTGGCCTATGAATTCAGCCATAAAACAGGAACTGTTCCTGCCCTCCGCCAGGCCTCGAAGGTGTCCATGCCTGAGTGAGCTGTTGATCTGCAGGCATTGGCGGGCTGGTGTTGGAGGGCAGCTCTGTGGTGCGCTCCAGGTGTGGTGTGTGTGCAGAGCAGTTCTGTGTTGGGTTATGACCTGTGGGAGCCCAGTCTGGCTCATTGGAATCCACTGCTCCTGTGCTTGCTGAGCTGAGCTGAGCAGGATGGGTTCTTCCAGATTTGCAAGCAGGGGTTTGAGACAGAACTTCAGCTCTCCTCTCCCTGTAGATCTCTCAGCACATGAATTCAAACAGGCGGGACATAAAACTGTAATGTGTTTATTCAAGCTTTGTATGGAAGATCTGAGTGTAAAGATGGTGCAGCATCATTGCAGCCGTGGAATGATAACAATTCTGCTGATACTGTCAATATGCTGTTTGTTAACTTTTGTACATGAGCTGAGAGCTATACAGAGAAGCTATACACACATAGTTGTTCCTTCAGGCAGAACCATTTCCAAAATGAAGCCATTAAAAGCCTGTTAAATTTCAGATGAATCCAGAGCAATAACCATAAACATATCTACAACAATGCTAATGTTTAAGTGTGTTTGCTAAATGGTCATTTTTTCTTATTATCTGCATCTTTTTAACAGGCACAGTGTGACTTCACAGTGGAAATGTGGGGGTTTTATTTATTTGAAACCTGGGCTACATGGATGGGCCCTTTCTTAAAACCTGCTTTTAAAAATGGAAATCCTCACTCCTTTTCTAATGAGCCACTAGAGGCTGGTCCAGATGAGATTATAAAACCATGACAATGGATTAAAATATGACTTCTCATTATAATTCCTTATATTTTGGGGCACCTTTCATGTATTTGGGCAATTCTGTAAGTATAAATTAAATTAGATCTCCTAAAGTTTATAACTGTTGCAAACTAAACCACTTTCATAATCCAAAACTTTCAAACCTCAGTGCTTAAAATGGAAGCATAAAGGTCAGATTTAGGTGGGTATTAAGGGCTTAGTGGGACTGTCAGAAGCACTAAATTATTCTTAAGCCTTTATGTAGTCACACATATAAAAGGTCTTTTTTCAGAGGTGCTAAACATCCTCATCTCTTGGGGAGGAGTGAGACAATTATTGCTTTATAGAGGTGCATGGCACATTAATCTGTAGTGTTTGATCTCCAGAGACACTCACTGCTCTTTGCAAAATGACTTGGAGATGAGAGTGCAAAACAACTTAAAATGAGAAGACGGTGCTTTTAACAAATGGACTTCAGGAGTCACAGATTGTCTTCACATTATTTTGTAGCGCAAATGCTATTTAAACAAAAACAATGTAAGCCTTAAGTTGCAGCTGACAGTTGCATTTCTAGTTGATCTGTGGCCTAACCAGGGTGAAGAGCTCCTGGCAGGAGTGTAGTTAGAGCCTTGCTTCACCAACAAGCACGAGTACAACTGAAAACAAAGAATGACTATTTGGGCAATAGACTTCTTCTAAAAATGTATTAATATTACATGAAAATGAGAACATAAACATGTCCAGTAATCTATATTTCTTGCTATAAGGGCATGAAGAACTTCTGCCATGCTGAAAAGAAAGCAGGATCGCTTCCCACCAAGCACTAAACCACTGTAGGGTGTGTAGTCATTGGACCAACATCTAGACAAGTTACTAGAAGTAATGTTGTGGCTTTCTAATTCTGCTTCTTAGAGTGGATTCACTCCCTGACAGCTGCTTGAACTAATGCAGCACAGAGAAGAGAGCAAAACTAGACCTGTAGGTCTGCAGTGTTGGTATCAAACCCCTAAGCTGGTAAGATGTGAATATGACACATTCTTGCAGAAGCATTAACTTAGCTTCTGGTATACAGCAGTATTTTGAAAGACCCAAATACATGAAATCACTTCTGCACCTCCTCCAGTGTAATCAGAATGGTAGCAAAAGTCCCATTTTTTTTTATTTCTTGAGTGTGCCATTCTGCAGTGCAGGGCTAGGCATAAAGCTCAGTGGAAAGCAAGGAGGGAATTGTGTGCCTTCAGCTTGTGTGAAGTCAGTAGATGAACTTTCTTAATGCCTTTCAAAAGACACTTAATCATACAATGTTGCCCTCAATTTCACATCAGCATCAATCAGATTACCAAATTAAAGGTGCATGGATGTGGGTCAGCTGGGCGTGACTAAATTTTCAGGGCAGAAACTCAAAATGAGTCAAGCACTCAAGAACCCTGTGCACCAGAGTACACTGATTAGACTATCATTATTCCCTCTCTTAGGCAAAGGACACAATCCTGTCATACATCCCTGAAAGCTCCCCATGTGGATAGAGCAAACTGTGATCTCAGCCTATGCTGAGGTGTCACTTTTAAAAAGTGTGGACAGCTGCTAAAGCACTTCAAATAAGAAACAATTTAAATGTAGATATATTTTTCTCATCTTGAAAATATTTTATGATGTGGTCAGTGGTGATAAGATAATCACTCACTTAAAATTAAGCCTGTCCCTTACTGATATCTTGGTTATTTCATCATGTTTTATTGCAATCGTTTATGCACCTTTTCTTAAAGCACATGAGTACTGGTTTGCACATGACTGTAAATCCAGTTTAGAACAGAGCTCAGATCACTGAATATGTAATTGGAATTATCAACAAAAAAGACATGTTAGTAGAAAAGATAGTTATGCATATCAGTGTAAAAATGTTACACAGTTAACAGTCTCTGGCCTAGCAATGACTGTGTTCCATGCAATGAGACTGATTCCAAGCACAGCAATGTGCCAGAGGAGAAACTCCCAATTAATTTTGATGGGCTTTGATACAGTCCTGCAATTGTTCACGGTAGTACAGTTTTTAGTTATTTATAAGTATTAAACTATATTGGCAACTGGTGTAGTCCCTGTGCCAGGTGCAACTCTCAGATGGGAGGTGCACTTAATAGGGTGAAAATCCAGCCTTAGCAAAAGTTTTCTTTGACATTGTTGAAGTTTCAGCAGCAAATTCGAGGACTAAATCTGATCCAATTAATTAATTCATGTCTGAGAGCAAAATTTGACTTTCTGGCTTTAAGAACCTTTTTTTCTTTTTATACTGGTAAAAATTAGCCATACTGTCTCAAATGACTCTCTCATTGGAAATTAAACCCCCTTTGATTGTGAACTGATTATTTCCAATTGTTGTAGTTGCAAAATGGGGTTAGGGAGCGACAAGGAAACAGGGAAAAGCCCCTTTGTTACTGCTCAGAGACTCAACTGTGGGCCAAAGCTGTCTTTTATTTTGTCCTTTCTAACATTACCTGTCAAGTGGAATGACCTCTGTAGGTGGTGCAGGGCATTACTGAAGTGTACCTGGGGTCTGGGTGGCAGCCCATGGCACCACCAGGGACACACACGGTGATGGGATGATCCTGGACAAAGCTGATGTGCACATTCACATCTGAGCCTGCGCTCAGCTTTCTGATGCCAGGACATATCCCTTTGGAAAGGGAGAAAGTTCTTGAAAGTTCACCTGAGGAAAGAAAAGCCTACTACACCCAACAGAATGATTACAAGAAAATTCTTTGAACTAAAAGAGGTTTCTCTAGTGGTCTTGAAACAGTGAAGAATAAGTATTTAAAAAATTATGAGAAATACTGTGATGGTTGTTAACTTTCATATTTCACAGCATGGCAGCAGAGTGGAACAAAATACCTATGCATATCTTCTATTAATACCAATGGCAGCTGGGCAGGTGAAGGCAGGAGAGAATACAGTGAAATTCTGGTGCAGAAACTGTTACCAATAATTTTGTTTTGATGTTGGTTAGAGCATGTCCCTTCCCCTACAACCACTACTCCCTGCTCTGTGGTGCAGCTGAACCAGTTACCTTTTGGATGGAACAGATCTGGAGTTTAATCTGGTTTTGTATTAATTTCTTATAAAATTCTTTGTGCATATTTTCACATATGCAAAAACCACTAAGTCCATTAAAACTAATGCTCATACAAAGCATCACATCCTGTATTGTTACATTGTGCAAGTGTAGATAGGGAACAAAGAGCTTGTATGGGTGGTATTTCATACACTCTGCGTTGTTGCCAGACACTGAAACTCAGGCTACAGTCACAGCTGCAGGAAAATCTGAGTAACTCCTGCCTAGATCCCCGGCCCTGCTCCATGGCCAGCACAAGTTGAAGTGCTGTAAATTCAGAGTGGCTCAGGCTGCTTGCTTTTCCCTTGATGCCTTTCCCTCCACAGAAGTGGTATTTTGCTCCATAAACAGCTCTTGTAAAATGCCAAAGGAACATTTTTCTAGCTTTCTGCCATACAAAGGCTCTGTAATCATACTCCAGATCTGTCATAACAGAATAGAGTCCTTCTCTCTTTTCATCCCCGTGGCCTTAAAACTGCCAACCCAGATTAATACTGCAGTGTAGCAATGTTCCCAGGCTTCCTAGAATGCAGAGGAATTCAGAGCTCGGGAGTTCTACAAGTCAAATGTTTGTACAGGAACCTTCCTTCTAAAAGGTGCAAAGCCCATTTAATGGAATTCTAAACAGAAAATTCCATATTCCAGCTACCTTTCAGAGAAACATTACTTCCTCAGTGAACTATTACTGGTCAGTACTATATCACTGCTTTCCTTATTTAATTATGCTTCTAAAATTCCAGTCTGTTTGAACTGAACATATGATGGTTTTTTGTGATTGGTCCATGGGTGAACAGAACAGAGGAAATGGGGGCTGTAGTCTGGACTGTTGACATCATACATATTTCTTTAGCAGCCCAGGCTGGGTTATCACTTACTGTCTGTCCTTGCCTTGAACCAGAAGGAATTGTTCCAAAACAATTGTCCTACTTATTAAAACTTAGTGAAAGACGCACACGCGGAGCTATTTCAAGGTCTGATTCTTACAAATGTACAAGTACTACCCTTGAGGGTCTGTCTGTAAAAATACCATTACCAGTACACAACACAGATGGAAAATAAATCCTCTGGGTTTCAGAACTCTTAGCAAGTGTTCATCAGATTATAAAGGTGAAAAATGGGATTTTAAGATTTTTTTCACTTTGAGCAACAGTGACTATCAACTATCTTAAACATGAACTCCAAAAACATCGTATTTTAAAACTATTAGAATGATACTATTTAGTCACAGACCTAAAAGCACAGAGTAAAAATGGGTTAGCAGAACTGTCTATATTTTCAGACTGAGAAATTAAAAGGTTGAATGGGAGGCCCAGGATTACCTGGGAAGTATGTCTTTTCAAAACAATACCCCACAAAGATATCCAAATTTTAGTTTTACATTTCTTCTGGTGTTACTCCTTTTTACGACTGTGCTCAGATAAATGGGAACTAAATTAAGACTTTAGGTTTTGAAAATAATCAAGCTAAGAAAGAAATATGGCTTAAAAGAGTGGTATATATTAATCATGTGAGTGATAGCAATGAGGAACTGTGCTTTTCCTGTACCTTATTAATTAAATTAAACAATTCATGTTGTGATTAGCATTTTCAGGTCAAATTGAAATCCCTCTACCATAGAATCATAAAATTGTAGAATCATTTAGGTTGGAAAGGACCTTTAAGATCATGAAGTCTGACTTTTAACCCATCCATAATACTCAAATCATGTAGCTTTGTTAGAAGTTCCCAGAACAAATACCAACACTTTATTAATTGCACTGGCAGGAAACAGTGAAGTTACTTGAAAGTGGCTGTTATGATTTTGTGACTGTACATAGATCTTGCAAAATGTTATTGGTAATATGCATCCTGTACCCCACATAAACACTGCGAGAATAGCATGGTCATTGTTAAGCTTTATAGCTGTTGTGGAAAATGTCTTAACCTGCATTCATGATGATAGTGCCCATCCTACTCCCATGCCTTTTTATACAGTTGTGGTAAGATTGTTATGAAATCCTTTTGTCAGTCATGTTCCAGCTAACTTACGTATGTATAGAATTTATATATTAAACCCCCCTAATATATACTGTGTTTTAACAGTTTGCCTGAACTGTCTATGGTTTCTAAATTTTGTAATGTGAGTGTCAAATAAGAATAATTAAAAAAAAAAGGCTCAGCTGTGTGGATTTTTTTTCCTTTGGTTTTATATGTAGCAAAGATTTCAACAACTGCAAATCTACAGGATAGGCTGTGAAGAAACTTACATTGCTTTGAAACTCCTGAAATACAAAGATGTCCCTGACTCTGCACAATAATTCATAAATATGTGTGTAGGCAGAAACCTGTGGTTTCTGCTCTTTCTCATTTCCACTTTAGTGCTTCTCTCTTCATCCTCACACATTCAGAACATTGCACGACATGTGCACTGCAGGGAAAGGAGGCAGATTCACAGCTCCCGTAATAAAATATTTTCCGAAATAGGAGTTGTAGAATGGAATCTTCATAAGAGGAAAAAGCTGATCTCTGTCAGTATAAAAATACTGTGTCTGAGTATTTTTGTTTCTGTAAAACTGCATGGTATCACTGATGTTTAAATGTGTTCTTTTAATATTTGTATTGCTGACAGCAATACAAATAATAAACTGAGAGCTTCTGCTGAGATGAGGGACCAGTAACAAGGTACAGTAAGAGACATCCGTGTTTCAAGCAGTTTAAGATTCTTTTAAATAAAGAAAGAGGCTCAGAGGTGAAACTTGTGCAGACACAAGTGGTGGAGTTTCCTTGATGTAACATTCAGCACCTGCAGCACGTTGCTTCTGTGAGTGTGTAAGTGCTGTTCAGCACAGCTGGCCCTGCGTGTTGTCACCAAGGGGAACTACTCCATGGAAGTGGTGTCACTGACCCCAAAGCCTGCGGAAGTGGGACGAGCAAGCTCCTTTCGCAGCACAGCGTTCACGGTGCCAGAGCTCTTGCCAAAAGGGACTGTTGAGTCATCTGGCTGAATTTCCTGTAAACTACGGCTTATTCAGGCTTCCCCATGTCAAACCCCAAATTCTTTATTAGGCTGAAACATTTCAATCCTCAGTCGGCCCTACCGTGCCACAGAGAGTGAGAAAAGTCCCCAGTTGCAACCATCTCTGTGAGCGTTTCAATGAAAGGGCGTGGATGAGCTCAGCTCAGCCCAAGGTGATCCCAGCTGGGCTGTGTATTAGCAAAGTGCAAACCAGTTCCACTGAGTTCCACACCTTGCCCCTTGGTGACCTGCCAGCTGCTCAAGGCACGGTGTCCCCCTCGCCCTCAGTGCAATGGGAGTATGCTGAGCGCAGCCTGGGCCATTCCAGTGTACCCCTGGACACAGCTCAGAGAGAGCCATTGTGTTACCTGGCCACAACTCTTCCCCAGTGCACACAGGGATGAACACAAGAGCCCATGCTCACACACAGTTTCTGGGTCACTGCTTTTCTAAGAAAATGTCTAACAACACTTTAACAAGGAAAATGTGTCCCTAAGCCATAACCATGCCTGCTTTTTTTTACCTGGCTGAATAGTTGCAATTTTTCTATTCTACTGAGTAATCTAAAATAAAAAAAAAGAAAAAAACTATTTTAAAATTTTCCTTTATAAAAATTAACTCTCGTGGAATGGAAATACAACTGTCAGTGGATTCTCGCTTTGCCTTTCTGCTGCTTCACACATCCAAGCTCCTATTATCTCTTTGAATTTACATATGCCACAACAATCTGGGACACTGGCTCCCTTGATCAGTAGTTATAGTGATTTGTGAAATGAATAATATATTTTGCCTGATATATCTTAGAAATTCTCCGGGCATTTTTTCCATCCCTGCTCAGTTCAGTCCCTTATAAAGAAACAGTATTGTCATTACTCTGTCCCTGAGCTCCCTAGCAAAGCTACAGCTGCTCCCATACAGTTGAGGGAACCTAAGAAAATGTCTCTGTCAGTATAAAAATCAAATCATGGAACTGTAGAAATCCATAAACAACTAAAGGCAAAGCACAACTGCTAATCAGCCAGCCCCTGACACTAACCAGAGGGAGGAAAAACAAAACTAATACATTTGTAATTAAAAGAAAGCAAGCACAGCACTGGAAGTACTGAAAGCCAGGAATTTTTGGCTCTGCCTCTGAGTTTTTCTGAGGCTTTGGGCAGGGCACTCGACCCTTGCTTTAAATTTTTTATCCAAACAATGAGAACACTAGATGAGATCTGTGTCTCCTGAAGAGCTGCTGTGGGGATGGATCACCTCCGGTGGTAAGGCATTTGAAAGAGGGACCTTACAAAATTGCATTTTGAAGGAAATGGTTTGAATGTGTCTTTTCATACACTCACAAATATGTCCCACCAGCACAGTAACACTGCATTGTAATGTACTCTGCTGTACAAAGCAATCTAAAATACAGTTGCATTGTGTTACCCCCTCCTCAAGCTGTGCATACATTTGGCATTGCAAGTCTAATTAAAGAAGGATATATCTCACATAAACAAAAGTAAATACCATGAGGTCTGACAGCAGAAGTAGCTGTAACTACCCTCAAATGAATTTCCTGAGTTTTGTAAAGACTAAATTTCTCTAGACTCTTCAGTGTTCTTCATCACATTCTTTACTTTAAAATGGTAATTTCTAGAGGGACCATCACTTTGTGCTACATAATCTGGTCATGGACAGCAAATTTCTCCTTTCATCCTTCTCTGAGACACCACTTAAATTCCAGCTGACATTTCCTCTACTGCTGTGTCTCCACTGCCACCTCCTGAACAGGAAGGAAAATTATCTGCTTCCAATTCTGCTTTTCTTTTGAATGTCTGCAGAGGTGGTTTTGAAAGCACTTTGTTCAGCACATAGAGCAGGGGCTGAAACTGCTTTGCAATCTATCTAGAGAGGCTACATTCTATAAAATCTGTTGTAAAGCGTTTGCTTCAGAGGGAAATTTCTTTATCTATATTTGGTATGAAGGTGGTATAACCTTTCCACGCTGCTTTTCTTCTTCAAAAAGGTCCAGTTATTAACTTCTGATAGGTTTATTCCCCTTTCAACTGTCAGCTGAAAGCCTCTGACTGAAACTAGTAAATTTTTACAGCTCCCATTCATCACATTTTCATAATGTACCATAATTATTTCTACCTTTTCTATTCCAGGCTGAAAATCCTTATTCCTGACAGGAGAGAACCAAAATATCCTAGAACCAAACGTTTCCTGCTTCCAGAGGTAGTTCTGAGAGTCCCTTCTGCATTAACTTCGTTTTTTGTTCCATTAAATGTGATTTCTCAAAATTGTCCGTGAACTGCTATACCCTGTTAGAGACCCTGTCATCCATTTATAAGGGGAGAGGAAAATAGCAAAGGTAAAACCCAGTAAAACCCTAGAAGAGGCAGCGAGGTAAGAAAGGCAAATAGCACGATCCTGTCACATGCCATCTTCTCTGCCCTGCCAGGAATACCAGCCACTGCTTTGTCATCAGCCTTTCAGAAAGAAACCTTCCATAACATCCAGATGGTCTTCCTAGACACACCTCTTGGAAAAAGAAATTAGTGAAAAATTGTAATCATGTAGTACAGTTGGCTAATGTCAGGTACATGGATATTTTCTGCCTGTCTACATGTGCATGTTCACTCTCTGTAAATTTACTTTCATGCTTTTATCTCTTTGCTGCTGCTTGCAGTCTGAGAGTATTTCTCAGACCATATTAGTGGATGTTGGGGAAGCTGTTAACACTTGGCAGATATTACTAGATTTTTATAAATAATAACCAATCATTAGATGCTAAATGAGAAATAGTGAAGCACTGGCACCAAAGACATATTTGGCATTAACAGATTTGGTATACAACAAGGATTATGAATGTAAAAGTTTTTTAAAAATACAGATGGCAACAAACAGGTGTTGATGCTACATATCTTAGTTTCTCTTCTTAAAAAAAAAGAAAAAAGAAAAAAAGGAAGAAACAAGAATAAAAAATCCAGAAGAGGGACAGGATTTCCACTCTAGTGCAAACCAGGTTTAAATGGTTATCAAGCTTGTTGGCAAACAATTTTTAATGAAAATTTTAAAACCACAAATGCAAAAGTTGGTCTTCATTTTAGAACTACTTACTAGTGTCTTGAGGGACTGATATAAAAAGAAAACAGCACTCATTAAAGTACATTATAACTATATCTAAGTATAACTTAGATATTTTGGATTTTGCTTCACCTGCAAAATCTTGCTGTATTAGAAGTAAAACTTGCTAAAATTGTTCTGGGAAAGAGTCACTGAGTTCAGGATTTTTTCAATTTTCTCATTAACCTTCAAAGATTGTTTTTTTCTCCAGACAAAACTTCATGAGCTACTAAATCTGAAAATTGTGCTTCAGTTCTGCTTTTCCCTATTTTTGGGTTTGCTTTTCTTTACTTTGTAACAATCTCTTTGGTCTTATTAAATCCTCTGAGTGACAGCTTGAATCGTTGGTGATGACAAATTTCCTGTGCAGTCCAGCATTAACCCCACAGTAATGCAGGCCTGGGACATTGGGTTTTACCTCCGCCAGGACATGACTCAGCTGCATCCACCATCCCACACGTGCTCTGGAATGAATCAGGAATTGCACAGCAATCCATGCCATTCCTCCTAGCGGAGAAGGCAGTTGTGAATTGCAGACTCCGGGAGGTAAAATATTTTATTGGGTTTTTACCGTGAGCATCACACAGGAACGGCTCGAAGCCAGGCCTAACTGCGGAATCAACCTGCGCACCAAACTGCTTAAACGCTATGTTTGGCGTGATCGTTAGAAGAAATTAATTGGCGGTTGGGACTATATGATGATTTCTGCACCACTACACGTGTTTGATGAGGCACCAGCGGAGGGGAGGCCCGCAGCTTGGGGGCAGCCTCTGAACTCGCCCTCGCTGCTTGAGCGCCTCCATACCGTTGGTCACAAACCCATGGCGGCTTTGGGTAAAAGCGAGGCGCACCATGTGGGATGGGAGTGGAAGTGGAAGAACAGATACAGCCCGATGCCTCTCAGAGCAGCAGCCCCTCTCCCCTCAGAGCGGCCGCCCCGCGCCCCTCAGAGCAGCCACCCCGCGCCTCTCAGAGCAACAGACTCCCACCCCTCAGAGCAGCCGCCGTGG
>VZRL01000238.1:783906-796849 GCA_013397895.1 Origma solitaria | reverse complement strand
GGTGGCAGCTGTCCCCTCCAGGACCTGCGGTGTCGGACTTTGGCCATCCTAAAGGAATAAGCCTTTGACCTCCTCCGCCTGCCAAGTTTTTGAGGAGAGGCATTTAGAAATTGCTGTGTAGGCAGCTTACGGCAGGGCTTTCGTGGCCCTTAGGTGTATGGATCTGTTCAAAAGGGGAATGGCTCCTGCTTGAGGAGCCTTATGGCAAAATGTGGGAGTGAAAACTGCCTGTGATATGGATTAGTTCCACATGCTACAGGAATGCATATGTTCGTGGCAGCTGTCAGTATTACATAAGTGAAGTTCTTCAGCGCATAAAATCAGGAGAGCACACTAGTCAAAAATCTTAAGGTGGTTCCTACCTTAAAATGGCCTCAGACCCATTCTGTCCGTTTCCTCCTAATTTGATTTTTTTTTTTGCCTCCTTTAGGGACAGAATTTACAATTTTTATCTTAATTTCACTAACACTGTGTGCATTTGAGTGTAGTTAAGCAGCAGTTAGTCTTCAACAAAGCGTTTTTTCCAGTTTCTTGTGTCAAATATCCATCCTTCTGCCCCCAGGCCCTTCTCTGCAGGACAGATTAATGGTGATTTTATTTAAAATAAGATCGTTGTCCATTACAGAGCCTTGGTGCAGCCTGCCTTTGGCCAACTGGGGAAAGAAAAAAACAAACCCTAAGCAACCACAAGTAAAATTTTCAGTTCACTTATAACTGAGTGTGTGTGTGGAGCTCTGCACTTCAAGATTAATTGAAACCTGAGTGTGCTTCAGAACCTGTGTTATGTAAGGTGAAAATAGAGGAAAACGGCTTTGGAGCTGTGTAAGAAGAGAGGAAATTAAAACATGTAAATTAAACCAAACCAGTTTTAATTTTTCAGGTGTTTTTGACGTTAGTGTTTTCATTTTTTATTAGTATATCATAAGGTGAAAAGATTTTGTGAGACATGCATCATGACTGACTCATAAGGTGTACAAGGCACTTATTTTACACGGTTTTTCACTGTGTTTGTATTGCATTTGTATTTTAAAAACCAATTTCTGTAAAAAATGTTGCAGGTATCTGCTAGGGTGTTATTTTTAAATTACCACCCTCTCACAGATCTTCTGAAAGTATCTGAAAAACTTTTTTTTCAGAATAAGCTTGCCATTTGCATGTTCTAGGCGTTTCCGTCTTAATGCCTCCTCTTTGTATAGAGGCTTTGTTCTCTGTAAATTTACACAGATTTGCACAATTTACACATGATTTACAGTCATGATTTTTCTACTCTGTTGCTGTCATTGTTTCTAAACTACTGTTCTCACCGTCACTACTTAGCACAGAAACTTTTTATTATCTTTTGTAAGTTCATTCTTTGAAATATACTGGAATAGATATGGAAGATTATTCTTACTTTCAAAAAATTCCTGCCACACATGAGTAAAAAATAACAGTTGTTTTTGTTATAATCTTTAATTCTACAGCCATGTTTTACTTTGCCTTTCTTTTTTTCAGTTGTGCATGTACCTGTTTGAACAAAGAATTCCTGCACCTAACATCCAGCACGAGAAGCTGGTGGGTTTTGTCTTTGACAAATCAGCTGAACTGTAGAACACTCACAGTCCTGCATGCTAATAGGGTGCAAAAGTTGTGGCTTGGCTCCAGGTGCTCAAGAGTTGTGTTAATCCATCAGAGTTCACAGTGATTGTTACTAAAAGCGACTGTTTCTTGGTGTTCTGTAAATAGTTGAGTGAAATAAGTTTTTAGACTGATTGAACATGCTTGATTTTCATGTAATAACTTTATTGTAAAGTATGAAGACTCAAATCCAAGTTTTGTTATTGGAGAATATTTGGAGAGGAAGGTTTCCTCCAACAGAAGGCTCTTTAAGGAAACTATTCTGTTTAGTCACTTGAGAGTTTATTTAAAACAGGTTTTAATGACATGTGTGAAGCTATTAAATGAAGATGAGTTGGCCTATTTAATCTTGGTTTGTGTTTCATAACAGTGTTGGTGTTGGGATAAGGGAGCTCTGTGTGCTCGCCAAACCGAAATAATGGGAGGAGGGAGCGGAGAAAAATTGGTCTTTTTAGTTCTGTCATACTTGATCAAACTACAGTTGTTGACTTGCACCTACATGTGTGTTTGTTGATTTTGTTTTTATTATTATTATATTTTCCAGTTGGAGATGAGGCATTCAAAGCAATCCCATTGTCCTGAGTGGGACGACAGGAGGAGCTGGGATCAGAGGAAGCACAGTAGCAGCCGCAAGCGCAGAAAGAGGTCCCACAGCAGTGGCCAAGAGAGCAAGCACTATAAACCCAGTCGCATTTCAGAAAGGTATAAGACTGAATTGAGCAGTGCAAGTGTTTCTTACCACGTCTAAAATAAACGTGTTTTCAGGGTAGGAGTTTTTGAATGCCCAGAGTTGTCAATTCCTTATGGTTTGACTCACACAGGACGAGCTTAATAGGTAGTTGTTAACGCAGCACCTGAGTCATTAAATAGAAATTCTTTAATAAAAACAAGTAAATGTTACTAGTTTGTTTCACTGATATAAGTTAAATATTGGTATTGAATACAATCAGTATTAAATTTCAAGTAAAAGGATGCCTCTTAATTTAATGTGAACAAAAGGAGGAGGTTTGTTTAATCATTTAATACAATGGTAAGTATGAATTTCTCTTACTAGTCTGGAGGTGGTTTGTGTTTTCTCCCACACGGCTTTCGCTGGAAAGATGTATTTTTCTGTTTTGTTTTGTTCTTTTGTCCTTGAGAAGATCCAGTGGAATTATTTTAAGAGCTCATACTCAGGCTTATAAAATGCTGGAAGGAGTAGGTGTGCAGCAGTGAGGGGACTCTGTGCCTCAGCAGCTTTCATAGTGGTCTGTTTTCTGTGCAAAAGATTGTTGTTCCAGATAATCTGAGTTTTTAATGTTGTTGCAGAGCACTTAAAATGATACTACTTCTCTCAGTCTCTAGGTTTTATTTTTCTTTAACACCTGGGGCTTTGAAAGCATAGAAGGGATGATTTCTGTATTGAAAGTGGTTTATCGTGTGACTTCTAAGGTTGTAGTGAAGTTGCTCAGTATATTTTAGGAAGTGTTTCTCCTTTTTAAGTCTCAGTTTCTTACTATGCAAACAGCGGACAGATGATACATTGTTCATGTGGATGGCTGCCATGTATTTGAGACTGACAATGTTCTTAAATTCCTAATAAAGTAACATCAAAAGCTCCACTATTCTTGGGGAGGGATTAAATTAAAAAACATTTTTGCTGTAAAGACAGATACTGTGTAACTCAGCTCAGGTCACTTATCTTGTTGGAACCTCAAGTTTTTGAAGTGGAGAACATTCACTTAAAATATATTTTCAGTCATTATTTGGACGATAGAGCCATAAATGAAAGAGACCATCATGACCGGAGATATGTTGAGGAATACAGAAATGACTTCTGTGAAGTGTATGACCACAGGCATTATCACAGAGACTATGAAAAGAGTCACCATCATCACTATAGCAAATCCTCTGGTCGGAGCAGGAAAAGTAGTCATAAAAGGAAGCATAAGAGACATCATTGCTCCAGTCACCAATCGCATTCGGTATGAGTAATTTTTAACTTTATTATTAATGAATTAGTGGTAATAGACTTCTTAAATGAGTGCTAGAGCTGCAATTCCTGATCCACGGTACTTTAAGAAATACATTATTAAAAAAGGATTTGTATTTGAGTCCATTTGTGGAGCATGTGAATGTGTTGTTAGTTGAGATTCTTGGATCAGTGTTGGGTGGTGGGGGGATGATCGTCAGTACTGGTTGTACACTGGGAATGTAGGTGGTTGGTAGTCAAAATCAATGGGATTTATCTGAAAAATGTTATCTTGAAATTGAAGACAGGTAGCTATCCTATTTGAAAGTACACTTGTCACTTAGCTTTGGAGCTTAGTGATCTATGCTTTTCGAGGTAGACTCCGAGATGCCATCCATCCTATTACTAAAAGTAACTGAGATGACATGCCTTTTTAACATGAATTGGAAGTCTGAGTGTGCATGTCTGGTAAATTGATATAAAGAATTCTACACCTGATTCCAGAAAGCTTTGATGAGCCCCTGTGCCTGGCTAGTGGCATCTAATGTCTTAGTGAGATGGGATAAGTTTGTTGCTTGCCTTCTTTGAAGGTGTGCTCTTTGAATTTCTCATTATTGGTGTGATGCCCACTGATGCATCTGCAGCTCCAGGTGTTTATACCACTTTTCTGCAGTAAAGGCAGCAAGGTGTATTAGATTATACAATGCAAATTAAGGACTTCAGAGTAATTTTTCTTCTCTCTCTAAACATGGGGGAAGTAAAATTTTTACATGAGTGGATGTTTTAAGAATAGAAACATTTCACCTGACTGAGAGCTTAGATATGTAAATAAATGCTGGTTTTTTGCTATTTGCTAGCAAAGCATTAGAAATAGCAGTGTTGCAGTCTTAATCTGTCTTCAATTAAGCCACTGTTTGAGAGACAAAATTGTGTTGTTTTTTTTCTGTTGCTTGTATTACTTTAAGTATTTATCTGAAAATCTGTTCCTTGCCATGTTTTTCTTCTGTAACATAAACTGTGCCCTGTGAATTTCTGGGGACTGAATTTGAAATTGCTCCTGCCAACTGTTCGTGGCCTGGTGTGTAACTGAATGCCTGAATATCTCCCCGCTGAATGAATTGCGTATTCTGCCCTGAATTCACTCTGATATATTGATTGGCTGGACGATCTTGGTGCCGTTTCCAGAAGAGTCACCGAAGGAAAAGATCCAGGAGTGTAGAGGATGATGAGGAGGGTCACCTGATCTGTGAAAGTGGAGACGTTCTAAGAGCAAGATGTATAGAACATTTTTCAACACTTTTAAAAAACTTTTCAGAAAAAAATCTGTTTAGATTAGTATGTCAGAGGAGGGGGGCTAAAGAAATCTCATTGCTCTTTTTGTTCTGTTTTTTTTTGTGCTTTTTTGTTTTTTTGCATATCTTCTTTTCTGTAGAATTTAAATACTGTGTTCAAAAAGTTCCAATTAGTAAATGAACTTGAGATTAGAACAAGAGATAGTTTTTTGGCTAACTGTTTTCATGACTCCTGTCCAATAAAATAATGCATTCTGATGCTGAAATTTAAAGTAATTATGCTTTTGTAATGGCACATTTTTAAATCTACATTAATATGTTCATTCTCCTTTAAGTAGTTGTATAATTCTAACTTATCTTTGTTCTTTTTAGATGAAATTGTTGCGACTTTAGGAGAAGGAGCTTTTGGAAAAGTAGTGGAGTGCATAGATCATGATATGTAAGTGTTGGGTTATCTTTATCAGTGGATCTCATGATAAAAGATACTTAGAAATTAAAGCTCAAGGACATTTTATTTAAAAGAAAGTTGGAGTTCAAATGCCCTTTTTAATGATTGAGAACTGTTTCAGTACATTTTTCTGTTTCTATTAAGTGCTGCTGCTGTAACTGGAGAATGTGATTTGGGAGACTTTTAGGAGATGATTCAGTGAGATATTGAGAAAGTAGTTTTGGTTCTTAGTGAAAGCAGTTTCTGGAAAGCAGTTGCTTGGAGTTGATCGAGCTGAAAATTGCTTTCCTCAGTTCTCATAATCAAAAGTATGCTTTAAAGTTTTTTTGAATGAACAGTAATCTAGTATACAATGCTTTTTTAATGGAGTGATTACTTCCATGTGATGGCATGTCTGGGGAAGGAGAAGAAACTTACTGTTTTTTCACTACAAACGTATTTTCACTATTTCTGTATGTTCTAACACTTGTTAGACTGTTTTGTGTGTTCTATATTGGCCGTTCTATGACATGATTTTAGTATATTTTCCTATGCGTTTGTTCTGTCATTTCACAAGTTAAGTCTGTTCTGGAGTTTGAGATTGTGTTGTGGAAGCAGGCAGTGTTCTGAAATTGCTAGAATTGAAAGAGTTTTACCGAGGCAATTAAAAAATGTCTAAGAGCAAATGGGTCAGAATGAATTGTGTCTATGTTCCATTTAAGTAACAGCCTTACACTTTGAATGCTTGCAGGCATCCAATTTAGGGCAGTTTTCACTGGTACAAAATGCTCAGAATCCAAACTTCAGAAGTTACTCAATTGCCCTGGTTCCATAAGAGCACTGGAAAAGAGCCAGGACAAGTTGTGCAAGTTGCAGGGAAATAAAAAACCTCAATTTTTTGCAGTATTTTTGTTCAAATGAGAATTTTGTTAATTTTTTAATCATTTTGCTGGTGGATTCCCTATGTTTGTTCTACTTTAGATGAGATAATAACACTGAGAAGTCATTAATGCAGCATATGCTATAAGTATTTGAGAAAGGAAAGATGAGGATTACTTTTTTTTTTAATAAAAACTGTTCTGGTTGAGTGCTGTGTGCTTAAATCAAATTCCCCTAATCCAACTCATAATTCTCCATGACCTTTAATCTTCCTGTGTGTCTTTTATTAAAATCAAGCTGCTTTGGGGTTGTGGGTATTTAACAATAATTGATCCAGTTTGTCATGCTTTACTTTCTTTTCAAGGAGAGGAATGCATGTAGCAGTTAAAATAGTGAAAAATGTTGGTCGATACCGGGAGGCAGCCCGTTCAGAAATACAGGTGTTGGAACACTTGAACAACATGGATCCAAGCAGCAATTTGTAAGTATGAAATTTGAGTAGTCAGCATACCAAGAATTTGAGGAAAGTAATTATTCAATAAATTTTCATTTCTTTTTTTTTTTTTTTTTCTGTTTTAAGCCGCTGTGTCCAGATGCTGGAGTGGTTTGATCACCATGGCCATGTTTGTATTGTTTTTGAGCTACTGGGACTTAGTACTTACGACTTTATTAAGGAAAACAGCTTTCTGCCATTTCATATTAATGACATTAGGAACATGGCCTATCAAATTTGCCAGTCTATAAACTGTAAGTAAATTTCAATACTGTTACAAAATGTGTGGATGTGTTTTGGTTTTTCCTTTAGGAATTTAGTGTATAAATTATGGAATGCTGTTCTCTTTTTCCTTCTAGTTCTACACCATAATAAACTAACTCACACAGATTTAAAGCCTGAAAATATCTTGTTTGTGGAGTCTGATTACATAGTGAAGTACAATGCCAAAATGGTAAGTTCGTTCGTTGTTTCTCCCAACTTGAATTACACTGCTTCTGTCTTCATTGAAACTTCTTTTTAAAAAAACGAAGAGATAACAAGATACTGATGTTAAACTTGAGGTTAACAAAAGAGGAAAAGAACACTTGTTACTGTGGGAATAGTCTTTATTCTGCTGTTTTCAGTATTGAGATTAAATCACGTTGTAACTCTTCTTTTTTGGAGCTTGAGCTGAAGAGGAATTAAAGTATTTGGAGGAAGTGTTTTGTTACACATCTTATGTTGGCTGGTACTTTGAAGCTAATGTGATAATGCCTTTTGCCTAAGCATGCTTTTAAAAAGTATTAACAGCATTTTGATTTCTTGCAGAAGCGAGATGAGCGCACTTTAAAAAACACAGACATCAAAGTCGTTGATTTTGGAAGTGCAACTTTTGATGATGAGCATCACAGCACATTAGTGTCTACAAGACATTATAGAGCTCCTGAGGTTATTTTAGGTCAGTAAAGACTCTCAAATCTTCTGACAGTTCATTGCTGTTCATTCACATGTCTTCATAAACTGGAGTAGTTGCTCATGGTTCTGGTTATCAGTCATCTCTCAAACGGTGCTGTTAAAATTCTTGAGGGTAAACAGTAAAAGAAATATTCTAAAAGCAGAAATCCAAACATGTTGCTTTCCCTGTCTCTCTCACCAAGGGTTAGGTGTAGGGGGTTAAGATGGGGTCAGTAAATGTGTGGAAACTGGGCATGTGCTTTGTGGTTTACAGATTTTGAGAACATATTAAAAAGTAAACCAAACTTTTCCTATATTGCAGCTCTGGGATGGTCACAGCCGTGTGATGTGTGGAGTATTGGTTGTATTCTGATTGAGTATTACCTGGGATTTACAGTGTTTCAGGTGTGTACATAAGCTTAAACAGAATGTATTTGTTACAGACTACTGATTTTAATCTTTTAATGACATGTACTTAACTATGCAAAAGGCATAACCTCGTGGGCTTTTTAAGGATTATATAGATGAGATTGTAAAGCCAGCATCCATATATGAAAACGTTATGTCTTGGAAATCTTCAGAGTATCTGAGATGCCTTTTCTGGTATTTTCAATGAAGCAGCCTGTCTAGTCTCATGATACTGCTGGAATTAAGAGTAAAAACACTTGTACAGAATTCAGTTTATGAACAACAGTTCAAGGGTCATCTTAACTGTGGAAAGTGTTGTATAATCTGCATTGCATAATCTTGTTTTTGATAATTGAAGGTGGCAGTGTTCAAAGATATTGTGACAGTGCTCTGGCAAACATCTTGTTTGCTGTTTGAGTGTTGCTACCAAGTGGCTGAGAGGAGAAAAATGTGCTAAGTGAATTTATTGCTTTTTCCACACAGACTCATGATAGTAAAGAACACCTGGCAATGATGGAAAGGATACTGGGGCCTCTGCCCTCTCACATGATCAAGAAATCCAGGTATGTTCTTTATAGAAGTGGTTAGTTGCATAGTATTTTCTATTAGAAGAGAAATTGTACAGTTGTCATTGTTAGCTATGAGTTGCTGCAGATCAACAAACAGACTCACGGGCTTTTTGTTATCTTAACTAGTTGACAGTAGTCCTCTTTTCTGATTTTAGTATGAATCGTCAGCCTCCTGAACTGTAGCTTGAGTATGAATTAAGTTTTTTAAGCTAAGTATGGTCACCAGAACAGTATTAGACATCAATTTTCCTATGAACTCTGAGAATAAAGAACCTGGTGCCATCAGAATATTTATATTGAGAGGAAGAAGAGGGTCCTTGCATCCTGTTACAGCTGTCACCCTCTTCCGTTGCCCCTCCATATCCCTTACGCATGTGCTTTAGTGATCATCTCTTCCTCAAAGATATATACATGCAGCAAGAGCTTCTCACTTCCGTTGCAAGGAGAAGCAGCCAGCACAGGGTTCTTCCCTGACACCTATATGTCCAGAATTTAGAGGACCTGGGATTGATGAACCATTTTCTTTCTAACATAAACTGTCCTCTTGCTAGCTCATGTACATGATTCTGTAACTCACGTTACAGTAGAATTCCAATAATGCTGGGTTGGGTAATGTATATTGTTTGATCATAGTGCATTTTTAAAAACAGGAAAACGCTTGGAAAGGAGCAGTTGAAATAGATTCAAGTAATACTCAAAAAATAAAATGTCACTGTTTTCTAATTATTGTGGCAACAGTAATAGAAAACCAGCAGATATCTGTGAATTAATATGTACTAAAAGAAGTGTTAGCTCCCAAATGCACAGATGCATGCAGGAACACTTAATGGTGTTTTAAAACTTCATGGAAAAGCATCTGCTTGCTGTATGCACTGACACCATCTTTCTGTTATTTCCCTTGTGCAGAAAACATTATTTTCACCACGATCAGTTGGACTGGGATGAGCACAGCTCTGCAGGCCGGTATGTCAGGAGACGCTGTAAGCCTCTAAAGGTAGGAAACAACATTTTTGTTGCTCTGTTAGGCTGCACTTGTGAAAGCTCTCTCTAAAATACCTCCCACTTTTTTCTTTCAGGAATTCATGCATTGCCAAGACACAGATCATCAAAGTCTGTTTGACCTTGTTCGCAGAATGCTGGAATATGACCCAGCCAAAAGAATTACTCTTGATGAAGCCTTGCAGCATCCTTTTTTTGATCCATTAAATAAATAAATTCAAAGATCTTCTATGCTTCTTCAAGGAGATTTCCTAGACTGTGTCAGTCAGTCAGCAGAGGTTGCATGAAACTTTTGTAAGCTTTAAATTATTTTGTACAGTTAAGTCTGTAAATAATTACATATGTTTTGTATAACTGTTATGTTTACCTTGTTGAGCAGTTGTAGTCTTATGGGTATCAAAGTGAAAAATAAAAGTAATTTCCATTTTTGAAAACCTGTACCACTCTCCTTTTACAGATGATGCTAGTGGACCCTCTGACTGTAGTTGAGGAGTCTGGGCTAGCTGAAGGAGTTCTGGAAGCATTCCCCAAAAAAGCTTCCTTTTATTAGTCATAAAGAAAAGATCCACCTAGTTAAGCTGTGTAACACTTCGATGACATTCTGAAACAAGGGTGGAAACTGTGTATATCCTAAGTAAGTAGCTTTTGTGGGTCACCTTTTTCCCAGATTCTGTTCTATAGCATGCATTGCTCCCCAGGCAGCTAATTAGCCGTTGGAAACTCGTCTGATGCTTTCAGTGTTGAGTATTTATAGCTAATCTTTTTAGTTAAGGTCTGAACAGTAACATTTCCTACTTTAAATGTTGTTTTGAGTCCTTAAAGATGATTAAGTTTTTAGAAGGACTGTATTGCTGCCGAGAAATACGGCATGCCACAGAATTGTGGCATATTTAAGCCCTTACAGTAATAAGGAGATAATTCTGAGATCGCTCTGAAGACCTCAAATGTGTATTTCTGTGAAGCTTGATTTGTAGTTACTGGTAAATGAAGTGACTTTGGGGACTCAGGAACTCAGGCATTGAGATTGTACAGGACAGAGGTGTCTGGGTTCTCAGTTGTGACTCCTGAATTCAGGTACTGGGTTGAGAAGGAAGTGGTACCATTTTCACCAATTAATGTACTTGGGTATATTTTGTTCTTCCACATCTAAGTCGATGGTTTTTTGGTCTTACTGCAACTCTCTTAATCAATTTGACACTGTATGGGGTGGCTTGCTGAGCAGTAGAAAGGGAACCTTCTATGGAAGGGTTTGTTCAGGCTGCAATAAGCAAGTTTGGGCCATTTATTTCAATCTTGACTTTACCGCCAAGTCTTTCTTCAAAGGAAGGAAACGAAATTGTTTCAGCTCCATGGGATCCTGACTTCAGGTTTTGTTCTTGCTGAGTTAGCTCTAGTGCACAGTAAGATTTTAAACTGATGGCCTTGTTCCACTGGTGTGGAGGAGGCTTCATTTGCAAGAGGCTCCAGACTTGCATATCTCTGAATTGGGGGTAGAATAGAGCTGGGACAGACTTTGAAAGCTTATCTTTGGTTACCAGTGCCACCTCCTGGGCTTGATTACAGCTCACCATAGCCACCTCCTTTCCTTGGAGGTCAGTGTTGATGACATTGTTTCTGCTCTGCGTGACAGAAAATGTCATAGTGTGTGCCATGCAGGTCAGCTCAGTAGGGCTGAGCAGGACAACAGTAAATTTCTTCTCCCCACAGTACTTTCCATCCCACAGCTTCAGAGGCAAAGCAAGGACTTGGCTGAGTGGATTAGCTAAGCAATGCAAATCAAAGGCAGATGGGGGGAGAAAAGTTTATATGCTGCTATAACAATAAAACTGTAACCATAAAACAGTTCTATCAAAATTGGGGAAAGATGGTGTACTCTTGCTTACAGAGTGCTTCTAGCTGTTGATGTAGGTACTAAAATGCATTGTGCTTGGTAAAGGAGATAGAGCTTAGCACTATTATAAATCCCTGTTTAAATTGACATTCCTTCTTCCAGTAAATTTAAAAGCACAATCAGGATTAATGTGGCATCTGCAGCAAGGTGCCAAACGCTTTTGAAAGGCCTTGCAGCATCTACACAAGTGTTGGTTTGCCTGCACATGTGCCCAAGGCCCCTGTAACCTTCACATACTTGTATCAAGCTATAGCTGTTAAATAGTTAGAAGAGCATTCACATCTATTTCTGTACTTTAGGTTTTAAACAATTGTACCTTCAAAATACAGTCTGTGAGGGGGTGAGCCACGCACACCAGACTCACTGTCTGTGAGTGTGCATTTCCATAATGAACCAGTGCCACTTTTTACTAGACATGGAGGATAGGACAGAATAAAGCTGTCTTTTAAGCGAACAGCCTAGGCTTCATCGGTGAAGTGCAAAGATGTGATTCAGGGTGTGCAATTCAGAGCTTCAGAAGCTGATCCAAGTGGGAGAAGAGTTGAGCTGGGGCTAAACAGCATTAGGTAAGGGGTTTGAACTTCTAGGGCAGGAGATCAGCTGCTGCAGGAGTGCTCAGCCCTGCCACTGGTATCAGTGTCTGGCTATCAGGGCTGCCATGAGGACTCAGGTCACACAGGACAAGATGCTTTGCACCCCAAGAGCATCTCCCCCAAAACGATAGCACTGTGTGTGTTCTACCACTCTCACAGAGCTTGTAAGGAAAGTCATGGCAGGCTCATAGAAAAGAGAAGGTGAAAAGGAGCTAAGAAAGAGGATCTTAAAAAAACCCAGAGTTTTCTTTTTATCTTCAAGCTCTGTAAGAGAGCAGGAACTGGTTGTCAGCAAAGGCCACTTATAGATTTGCCTGGTTTAACTGCTTTGGAAATAGTAGTGACACAAAGCCCGTGTACAATCCAGCACGGCAGTCTCCCTGTGTGCAGATGTGTGTTTTATTAACAATCTTAATTAGAGTCTGACATTGATAATGTTACTGACATTGTAGCGTTTCCTAACTTTATCCTAGCCTTCAATCATCTGTTCTAGAAGTAAGAATTACTCCTTGAAGGGCAGCGTGTGTGTCCGGGAGCCAAAGGGTACATTGGAATTTGTACACTATGTGCTTAGAATCTAGACAGGCATTAAGTCACAGGGGGGGAATTTTGTAGGTTAGAGTTGTGATGCTCTGTGTAACAGCAAGAAAAGGTCACAACACAATCTGTGGGGTGCTCGGTGCTTATCTGTGAGCAGTTTTCGCTCATTCAAAGGTTCACCGAAGTGGATGGAGCACTTCAGAAAGGTAACAGCGCGTTACAGTGCGTGCTGAGGTTCCAGGTAAGGTCTGTAAACCAGTTCGTGGGGCTGCAGCGCAGAAGGCACAAAGCTGCCGGCCGGGTGCCCTCTCGCAGGGGAGCCCGGCCGGGCACTGCCGCCGCCCGCTC
>VZRL01000238.1:706169-783465 GCA_013397895.1 Origma solitaria | reverse complement strand
GGCAGCGGCGCCGCCGGCGCGGCTGGCACCGCCACCTCCGCGCTGTGCCTGCTGCTCTCGCTCACCGCCGTGGCCGTGTGCCTGCTGCTGGGCGCCAAGACGGCGGAGCTGCAGGGCCGGCTGGCCGCGCTGGAGGAGCGGGGCGCCGCCGGCCACGGGCCGCTGCTGGACGCGCTGCAGCCCCGCGTGGAACAGCTTTTCCGCGAGGTGAGTGAGAATGAGAGGCGGACCCGCNNNGTGTCACCGGCTTCTCCTCTTCTTTGGAAAAACTTCCTCCCTTTGACCAAACTTTCCCCTTTTTGCTGCCGTTTCCATGAATCAGGCGTAGGGCGAGGCGCGGCAGAGCCCACCTGGTTTGGAAGAGAAAATGCCCCAGGTGAAAGGCTGGTAGTCCAATGTTAGAGGACATGCGACTTTCCCCCTCATTCTATTCACTGACACAGGTAACCCGAGTACTTAAATAACTGTTTGTCTTGGGATTTAATGGACCATAATTTCCTTGTTAGAAATTATGAACATGATCCCCGCTATCTGGACTGTCTGTCACAGAGTATTGTGGTCTGACTGTGCAGAACTGATTTATGACAGGCAGAGAAGACCCGCCACTAGTTACTTCACTTTCAGTCCTGGGGTTTTCTGAAATTATTCAATAAATATTTTTGTGCTGAACAATTTCCCCTGCTTGGAGAACTGTTATCCACACTGATGCCCTTCTCAGTAACTGAACCAAATTTCTCGGACAAGTTACATTTTATCCCAGGGTTATCTTTTTCCTGATTCTGGTGTTTAGGTTTTGGGGCTTTTTACGTGCAAGGGGGACATGAAGGGCTCCATCACTCATAGGAAATGCTTGAAGATCCCACAGTTGGTTTGCTGGATTTGTATAAACAGTAGTTCTTAAAGTTTAGTGAGATTCAACACAGCTTATGGGGCTGCTGAAGGGCACCCCAGGGTGATCAATTCTGACATGTGGGAAGGTTTTACACTGGGATTTTATTAATGGCCTGACTGGGGTGCAAAACACGGTGCTGCATTAAAATCATGACAGCCATGAAGCCTAAATCATGCAAAAATGTATTTGTATGCGGAGCTCTGTGCAAGCTCTGGGGCTGTGAGCAGGGATTGAGGCAGTGCTGGGGGCATGGGCAGACAATTCCTCATGCTCTGTGTTGCTGTCAGAGCTGGGGTGAGGATATTGCTGGCACCACCACAGCATGTCCTTTTTTTGCCTGGAAACTTGGTTGCATTGATGTGCCTCCTTAAAAGTGAAATGTTAAAATATTTTTGTGAAAACCCTGAATACCAGACCAGGGGGGGTGCCTGTGAGGCGTAATCACAGACTCTAGTTAAGGTCTTTTCTCTAGGCAGGAATTAGCCTGCCGGTTGTGGCAGTGGTTCTGTTCCAATTACTCCAATAAATGTGCTTAGCAATGGAAATGGTTTCTGTGGCACTGCCTAAGATCATGTGCAACCTCTTGCTGAGATTTAGTTAAGTGTGGAAAGCTTGTTTTGTACTGGGAATGCTCAGATGGAGTTTGTACAGGGGAAAATAAAGCAAAACCACATAATTGGGTTTCTAATGGAAGAGTGAGCTTGTTGAAACATTTAGTATGACCGAACTTTTGTCAATACTAAAGCAAATTTTGAATCAAGCAACAAATTCAAGGAATCCATAGTAGTGGTTGCACTATCTATTGATGGTCATTTTAGATGAACCTCTTAATTTATAGTAAAGTTTCAGAAAGTGTTTCTTGCCCAAACTCTGTTACATAAGACCACTTGCTTGTCAAGCAACTCCTGCCCTTTTTGTGCTTGAGAGTTTCTGGAGAGCGAAAGAGTATTTCCATCGTCATGAACATCAACTTACGCCTGGGGTCAGTTTTTTGTTAAATTCTGTGTTGGTCCTCCTTTGAAGTTTACCACAGTATTTCAGAAGTGAAACCAAAGCTCCATACGCTCTCTGTGCATGACCCAACATCCTTTGTTCTCTATCACGACCCAAAAAGCTTTACTCCATGTACCAGTCGAGGGGTTCGCTGGCGTAATTTATGGCAGAGCTGTGTATAGAGAGCAGCAAATACAACACCAACACACTGACTCTGCTCCTTTTAGTGCTGTTTAAATGTTTGGCAAGTAAAGGAGGATAGGAAATAATAAAGGAAGGGTAAGTGTGTAGTTAAGGTAATGAAAGCCAATTTGGACAACTCGGATTTAGTTTCTGGCTCTGTGACAGGCATTGGTGTAACTCTGGAGAAATTGCTGATTTGACTGTGGCAGGACCTTGCCCTCCCCTTGGCTTGTCCCATTAGTGGGACATGCTGCAGGCTCCTGCTTTGATGCCCTCTGAACCACAGCCAACAGCGCGCTCCGGACGTGGCAGCATCTCCACTTGCTCCGTGTCAAAAGCCCCAGCTCCGTGTGTGTAGTTTTCACACTGGAGGGAAAATATTAACGGGAGGATTATAGAAACATCCAGTTGTTGTAAACAAAGCTGGACCGTTTTGTTCACAAAGGATTTATTGTCCGCAGTGTCCAGATTAATCAGTTTCATGACAAGAACAATTCAATGGGAGAACAGAGGACTCGCTCCAGGATTCAGATCTCCTCTGCTGTTCCCAGTGATGCCTGCTGAACTAAAAGGGTGGGAGAGCTTATTTTCATTTCCTCAAGCATCTTCATCATCCAAATTACTTTAAAAGTAAACAGATAAAACTTGAGCAACTCTGTAACATTTAGACTGCAGGTGGCTGTCAGAAAAATCTCCTTAGATTTTTTTTTGCCACATTTTCTCAAGGAAAGTGTATGTTTTGCAGAAGGCAGCTGGATCATTCTGGTATTTATACTTCCCTTAGGACAACTTCTCTGTCAGGTGCTATGAAACCATGTTGATACTTTCAGGACCTCTTAGCATCGCATCCAAGCAGATAGAGGAAGCATAGGGTTTCAACAATAGATGAAACTATTTAATCCTCAGAATAAAAAGAAAACAACCTAATTCACAGGTAGCCTAATTCCTGAATAGTCCACAGTGATCAAATATTTGAACAGGGACTGGGTCATCAGCTGTATAATGTCAAGTCTTAACACCCTAAACTGAAAAAGTACTTTGAATTTTCTCTCTTTGAAATGTAGGTACTCCAGTTATCTGATTATTGGTTTGTCTTTTGGCAAGTACTTTAGGTAGATCAGGGCATTCCTGGAGGACTGAGAGAGTGAAGATTGTGGGTGAAGATGAGCTGTCCCCACCCTTGCTGGGCTGTCCCAGGCAGGGACTATGCCTGAGCTAATGTAATGTACCTATCATCAGGCTCATTAACTTGGGCTTGGCAGTGTCCTAAATGCAGGCACGAACAGTCTCGTTGGCTTAGGGAGCAGGCAGAGTGTGCTCACATCTGCCTGCAATATGCCACGTAGACACTGCTCTAGTTTTGTGAATTTTCATGTGTTCTAGTTGTCCCATCGATGAGATTTTCACTTTGGAGATGAAGGCACTGGGCTTTGGGTAGGCCTGGGAGTGGGTGAGCACTTCAGTCATGACTGTCCTTCACCTCATCCCTCTCCTCAAGAAACCTCTAATACTCCACAGAGCAAGAATTTTTTAAGTACAAATTCAAATCAGGTCACATCTAAACATGGGACTTGTAAAGGAGCTCAGGATGAATCCTGCCCATGAAGCTTGCCTTAAGGGACTTTGGGATGTGCAGGAGGAGTGTCTGCCTGCTCCATGTGAGGGCTGTAGGCTGCCACTCACTCAGAAACATTTAATATTGATGTGCTACTATAACATGAGATACTATCCAAGGTGGCTGAACACCACAGGATGAAACCATTACCCCTCGCTGGAAGGAAGGTGGATGGTTTGGATGTTGGCACACGTGCACGGTCCGTGTAAAGTGCTCTCTAAAGGGCTGTTTTCATTCCCCCTCCAAACAGAAACTTGGCGAAGGACTCGCGAAGCTGCGGACGGCGCGAGAGGCTCCATCAGACTGCGTGTGCCCGCCAGGTAGGTGCCACCGCCTAGCACGGCCAATGATGGACCCTCCCCGCTCAGCTGCTCCTCTCCTGCTTGATATGTTCCTTTTCATCCAGGAAAATGTGTTAGGAAGTGTTTTTCCCTGAGCTGAAACACTGTTATGCACGAGACTGTTAACTTCTCCCAGCGCCTTGCTTTGGCCTGTTTACAGATAAAGGAGTTTGAGGTTTGGACAAAAGTGATGTTTGGCTATAAGAATAAAAGAACTAAGAGCTTGACTGGGTCGTGAGCCCCGGGTGTTGGGCCAAAACAATTTAGAAGTAGTAACAAAATCACTGGGGCTAAATGCAAGTGTGATAATTAGAAGCTGCAGCCTCTGCCTTTTCGGAGGGCAGCGACTTCTTTTGCTGCAGGAAAGCTGTCACCGATTGTTTAAATTTCCTCCCAGAGTTTAATGAACTTCTAAAACTGTCAAAACTTCCTGTTCTGCTGTGGAAGTGCATGCTCCTTGGAAACAATAAACGGCTTAGATTAGTTTATAAAGGAACCTCATTTATAGAAATTCCCTGTGAAGTGCTCTGCTGTCACACTGAACATGAGGCACTTCGAGCCTTTCTTTTCTTTTTTCCTTTTCACAAAAGTAGCGAAAGATGGGTGAAAGATGTGCAGTGCTTTGATGCAGGAGAATGCACAGGCGTGTTACAAGGACTTCCAAGCAGCAGAGGTTTCCATTCTAGTTTTAAAGAAAATGAACAAACTGTAAGTGCTACATGGGGACTGCAAAATTGGCAAAAAGGCAGAGTCAGTTTTTCCTGCCATCCTGGATATGAATCCTACCAAAACACACAGCGTTAGTCCATACTCACAGGACAAAAAAAAGTAAAGGTCTTTTTCTCCCCTTAAGAATATGTTTAATCATCTCAGAAACATTTCAATAATGATGCTCTTAAACATACTTGCTGCTTTTCCAGTGGAAGGCTCCTGTGGGCTCCCTGTGTGCCTCACTGCCTGGTAACAAAACTCATCCGCTGAGAAACAAATCCTGCTTATTTTCCACTCTTTGCAAGGTGGTCAGATCAGATTTCTCTCTTATGATGCACAGACCCAACAGGTCCACCGACCTCATGGGACTCTGGGGCTGCGTCTTTCTCTGGTCAGGGTAAACAGGGCACTACTGCTGTGCTTAAGTGGTCAAGAGGCTTTTCCTTTGCTGTGCAGAAAGCAATTGGGATTGAAGAGGCTCCTTTTGTCCAGGAAAGTCCCAGTTCTGTTCTGGGTCACTGGGTTTGCTGGTTGCTGTGTTTGGGAGATGGGGGGAAGAGAGGAAGGGGGAAGGTTTTCCCACGTGCTGCTGAAATGCTCGTTACAGTCATTAATAACGAATGTCAAAGTAATTTGCGAGCTGAGGGAAGGAGAAGTGATTTCCTGGTGGGTAGGAAATGTCCCCTCGGTGGCTGCTCCTGGCCACCAGTGCAGGGAGCTGAGCGCTGTGCTGCGGTGAGGGTGTGCTGCTGGACTGCCCTGAGCCTTTCAGCTGCTTTTGAACAAATCAAATGCATCTTTAGCTGTGTTGCACTTTTCCCCTCTTTCTCCTAGAAAAGGCTGAATTCCCTTCTTCTCTGTAGTTAAAGAGCTTGGTCTGGAAACATCTGAGAGCTTGTGGCCCTCACTGGCTGCAAGCTAACAGCTAAGCTTCATTTTGCTTCTGCACTGAAAAAGCAGCCCCTGGTGAAGAAATTTCCTTGTGGAGGGGATGGGGAGATGCTGCCAGCCCCACTGCTGCTTCCCACGGGCAGCTGGTGGGTATCCTGAACACCTGGGCTGGGGAGTTTTCCTCTAACCCAGGTTTCCAGTAACCCTGCCAAGCTTAAGAACTCCTTCTTAGGACTGGATTTAAAGCAAGCTGGAGAGCCGTGGGTGAGGATGCTGTCTGCACTGTCGTGCCAGGATGGTCCCTCCCTCTGTGCCTCTGGGAAAGCGGGGACTCGCTGCCCCCAGACCCAGCCGTGGGCAGGGGCAGGAGCAAACACGTGCTCAGAGCTCGCCCTGCCAGCTGGGCTTGTTTTAAGCAAGACTAGATTTTTCCTAGAAGTGAGTCAATTTGGGGTTTGGTTGGATTTGAGGGGGTGGGGGTTGTTTTTAGGGCACTGTTTTGATACAATCGAATTGCTATGCATTCAAAGCAGTGTGGAACAAGATGACTATGATCCACGTAAAAGTTAAATGAGCATCAAGTTATTCTGACTACAGCGAAATCCTAAATCACTGCTTGTAAAACACACACCAGAAACAAACACTCTTCCCTCCCAAAAGTACCCCAACCCAAACTGACCCAGTTTGTGCTTTGTGCTGTGCAGGAAGTCACCTGTTTGGCTCCAGGGCACAGCTGGGTTGGCTTCTCGAGTGGGACCCTCGTGGCTGTCTGCAGCTGCGGGGCTGGCCAGGGGCTGGTGGCCGGCAGAGGGGGCCCGGCTGTTTCACCAGGGCCACGCAGAGATCGCCATCATCAAGAGAAATCATAGAACAGACCTTTTAAAATCACCCAGTCTAACTGCCCTGCGGTAAGCAGGGACATCTCCAGCTAGATCGGGGTCTCGGAACCCCATCCAGCCTGACTTGAAAGTAATAACAATTTGGAAAAAAAAAAGATAATTTAAAGGGTATATTTTTGAAAGCTTAAAAAGTAACTTTTCTGTCTCTAATGCTGAGCATGCTGCAAAAAGTTGCCTCTGCAGTTGCTCTGAGCATCTGTGTGTTTTGAGTTGATTTGTTTGGCTTTATTCATTCAACCAAGGCGATGCGGGGGATGATGACAACAACTTTGTGTCAGTTTGAGTCCTTTGTGGTTTGGGCATTTTTGTGGCTGAGGGAGAGGAGAGCATCCTTGGGGGTTTGAGGCAGCTGGACTGAGTGTGGGTCAGGCTGTGGAACGCTGTGACAGGCTGGTGACCCCACTCTGGGGACGAGCGTGGCCTTTGAGTCCCCTCAGCTATGTGGGACGGGGCGGCAGCGGCTGAATGCTGTGGGCGCCGGGCGGGGCCAGGACAGGCTGTCCCCATATGTTGTCTCACAGGGAAACAGCAGCTTAATACTTGTACTATTGTCATGCCCTAAGCCAGGCCTGTCATGCTGTACAGAGAGGCCCCTCGACCCCTCGTGTTCAGGCTCTTCTCTGGTGGTCTCCTCACAAAGCCTTTGCTGCAGGATGAGATGCAGCAGGTGCAGGAGCACTTGTGTTTATGACATTTGGGACAGCCTTCGGCTGATGGGCACTTGGAGGTGGGTTGAAGGCAAGACTAAAACTTCACGCTTGTAAACACTTTGTTTATCAGTTGTGTGGGCTCTGGCTGTCTTTTCATATTTTTTTAAGGATTATTTTTTATTTTTCCCACATTGTATTTTAACAGTATTTTAAAACCTCAGGTGTAAAAGGCTCTTGTTAAAGGTGGTATTTGCCATGCCAAAACTCTTCAAGCTCTGTGAGAACAGGTCCCTCAAGAGCTCAGGGTGCTGGATGCACCATGTTAGAGCCTGAGAGCAAATGTTTCCATAAACCCAGTAAAAAAAGGCTTAAAGCATCCCCAGTCCACAGAGCTTGCCTTGCCCAGCAGCTGGTCCTTGCTGAATTGAGGACTGAGGGTGTGAAAAGCTCCAGCTCTATTGGCTGCTCTTGCACTCCTTATTTCAACATATGTGTTGTGTTTCCATGTGCTTTTTTATTTCATAGTACCTCTGGAGCCTTAACTCTGAATTTCCTGGCCGCTGGATGATGCGTATCCCTGTTTTCATCTTGAATTCACGCTGAAACGGTGTCATATGCTTTTGAACGTATGGATATATTACAAAACAGCGTTAAATGTTCAGTGTAGTAATCTGATGTTCCAGCTAATATGTGACAAATATTTCCCAATAATGGCTTGGCAGCAGCAGGAGTACCGTGGTGCTGCAGCCGGCAGGACGGCGGATTGCTCCATTTCTCGGCAATTCAAACCATGTGTACTTGGGGGAGCCGAGCATTTCAAACCCTCTCTACCTCTGCAGACTCAGCAGCTCCAGAGGCTCTCTCGCTTAGATTATTCATATAATTTAAAAAAATAAAAATTATTATTACTTCTGTAGTATTTACCCTAACTTCATACCCAGGGATCATAGCTCTCCAGCTTGCCCTGGGAGGTTGGTGAAGCACTTTTTGTGGTTTCCAGTGACTTGAAATACCTGCCTGATTTTTACTGGTGTAAATGTTGCCTTCAAGTGTCACTCGCTATCTGCCTTCTCCCCGTGTTGTCTCCCCAGATAATTAGCACAACAGAATTTCCCTAATTGCTGGAGATCAAGAGGGAGAGGGCTCTGCTGGCTTTGTAGTCCTGACAAACGGCAGATGTTTTCCAGAGGCCAAATGGGATGCGCCGAGCTCTGCTGGTGCTGGCTCTTTGTTTTGTGCTCTGCCGTGATAGCAGCTCTGTTATTGCATCTTCAGGGTCTGGGCCTGTAGTGCCACATTTCTGAGTCCTTCAGGATAGTTCAATAGATACCGAAAAATATCAAATGAAAGGAAGTTGTTCTTTTGGTTTTTTTAATTAGCAGCAATCTCTGCTTTTCTGGGTTGCATTGCATCTACTGAGTTTAAACCTCTGGAGTATTCCTTGCACTTACCTCAAGATACCCTTTTCTGCCTACTGAAGCCATTAAAACTCAGTATTTTTCTGTAATTTCTATTATTCAGAGCAAGACAAGGAGCTTTACAAAATCTTCGTGTTTTAAAATGTCTTTTGAATTCTCTTTTGCCTCAGTTTTCCATACCCTGCCAGTCACTTCACTTCAGCAGAGTTTACTTTCTCCATCTGCCTCTGCCCGCAGGAGGCTGGGACATTGGAATTATAGATTAGTATAAACAGGATTTTTTTTTATACTAAACTTACAAATGCAATCAGAATTCTCTCCTGCACAGAATAAACTGTGCCAGGATTTTAAAAAACGAGCCAGAAGCCAAGTGTTAAAGCATCTAAATAACAAAGAACAACTGGCTGGGAAGAACTTTTGACAAATGGTGCCATTTAAATGCAGGCACTTACTTTCTGTTTCACGTGTTTTCAAATCCCACCCCTTCAAAAATCCAATCTGCAGACCTTAGCAACTTTTGGAAAAATGCTCTTTGAGCATAGAAATGACTGCTGGCTACCTTCCATCAGCTCCTTCCTGGCGACCATTCCCCAGTCCCTTTTGGATATTTGTGGAAGGCCCCAAGGACATCTGGAGCTGTGTCTGCGTGCCACATGTGCAGGAGCCGCCTGTGCCTTCTCCCAGGAGCTACCTGGGCTGGGCACAGCACTCTCCATCAGCTCATGGAAGGTGCTGGAAAGCAGCCTTGCAGAGTGGTGGGTCCCCAACTCATCCTTGGGACCTCAAAGCTTTACCTTCAGGATTCTTTGCTGATGGAAACCTTGAGGTCAGGGATTGTTTCTGACACTTGTTTTCTAGAGTGTTTGCAGTAGATGGAAATAAATGGAGGAGAGGGAGTCTTGCTCAGTTTGGCATCTCCTCCCAGCATGTGTTGTGTGCTGCAGGGTGCCAGCCAGCAGTGGGGAAGGAGCCCCTGGAAGAGTCCCCTGGAAAGAGCAATGATTTTCTGGTGGTCCTGGGGGTTGCTGTGTGTCCAGAGGAGGTTGCTGGAGTGGTGGCAGCAGCCAGGTGTGTCATGGGAGTGTCAGGGGGGCTGTGCTCACCATTTTGGCACTGCTCTGCAGCCCTGCTGAGGAGCTCGTGGTGGTGCTGGTGGGAGCAGGAGGTCTGAGTCTGGGAACTTGGGGCTGCTCTCAAACTGAGACCCCCGTGTGCTGCCATGTGAGGGAGGGCACGTCCTCTGTCCCACCCCCATCCCAACACTACCCTCCCACATCAGCTGCTGTGTCAGCCAGCAGTGACATTTAACATCCTACCGAGGTGGCTTTAAATGCTGGATGTGGTCGGGACTTTCTGAGGCAGGAAATAGCACGGTACCAGTGTTATTCCCCGAGCTGACGGCGCCTCTGACACAGAGGCAGAGCATGAGCTAAAAGGCAGTCTGGTCTCAAAACCACTGTCGCAGGGAGATGGGCTGGAGGCATCTTCCAGGGAGGCTGAGGCAGGATTTATCCTGGTGGTGTTTGGTGCAGCCCCAGCATTTGAACACGGAGGTCTGGAGCAGTACACAGGAACCAGCCCATCCCAGCAGCATTTGCCTTTAGACCACTTCAGCAAAAATTAATTAAAACTGGTGACATCAATAGGAGAAGGCTTTGAAAATTTATTTTTTCTAAGTCTGCCAAAGTTATTTTGAGTGTAATGAAAACTACAAAAATAAACCTGATGACCATGTCCTCTGCGAGAGGCTCCGTGTAACTTTATCTTTGTCTCGACATATGAAGTCATTTATCCAGGCACAGATACTTTTGCTGCCAGCCCCTTCAGTGCTGCCTTTCCAGAGAGGAGGCTCTGGAGCAGGTTGGTTCAGTGCTCATGGATTGACTCACCTGGGAAGTTTCCATTAGTTTCCGGTTGTTTTCCTCCTCTTTCTTGTTCAAAGGATGGATCAACATCACCCATGTGAGAAATGACTTGGCTGTGCAGAGCTGATTATTGAAAATAGTGCTGGCAGGGTACCTACTGTATCTCCATGCCTCCTCATCGAGTCTGTAGTGGTGTCATCTCCTGTCCATGCTGGGTGTGACAGCGGGGGAATGTCTCACCCCAGCAGGCTTTAGGTTGAGCTTAGCATTCATGCAGTGTTGATAGAAGCAGGTTTTAGCACAGAAATTATTTTGGGACAGTGAGCTACCACTGATGTACTCCTGAAGCAAGAGCCCCCTTATTTCTGTGGTACGAGCAGCTCCAGGCTAACGTTTCTTGGCTTGCATTGCGCAAATGCACTGCACAGGAAGCACCATGGCCTGTGGCTGGGAGCGTGTAGGTAACAGCAGCCAGAACCAAACCCCAGCTGTACAACTGTTTTTAATCTGCTCTGGCTGCACTGGGTGGATACCACATCATTCACCAGCAGGTACTGTTAATTCACCTTCCCTCTGGCCTCTTCAGGGAGTGCCATCCCAGACAAAGGCTGGGCAAACAGCCCCATCTGCCCCACCAGCTTCTTCCCTTGGCTTCCCACTTGAGAAATCCTAACTTACCCATACACCTGGTGTTATCTCCTGAATTCCATGACCAGAAACCCTGCTCTTCCCCTGGTGCTGTTTGTTTGCCCCTGTTTTGTTACTCTAAAACATGGTTGTTTGTTTGACTCTGTAGGGCTGCAGGGGCAGTGGGTGTAGTGCCCTTTAAAGGATCCAAATATAACTCCATCACTGCTGACACTCCAATAAAGGCTGCAGCAGCGAATGGCTGAGTGGTGCTTAGCTGCCAGCTGTAGTCAAAACATGAACAAATCTATCAGTAGCTTTTTTTTTGTTATTTTGCACACTTCTGGGTAAGACAGTCGCTTTCAGCACTTGTTAAATAGCTTCCTTAAAGGAAGGTGTGTTGAGCTCCAGCCCTTGAGCAGTGGTGCCTTCACATTGCAAATTTGCTCATGATTTGATCACCATATTTTCATGGGAAGAAGGTAAACTGGAGAGTGATACCCATAGCTGGCTGCAGCTGAGAGTCCTAACAGGATTTTAACCAAGTAATTATGTCGCAGCAGTTGCTCACGAAGAAGTGTGGCTTGCCTGGATTACAGAGCCCGGAGTGTGAATCCAAACACCAGCCGCAAGCATGGATCACTTACCCTTCCACCACCAACCCAAAACAACACAAGCCAAGCACTGATCATTCCAGCTGGGATCGTCCTTAAGACTCCAGGTGTTATTTCAGACCTAAAAGCAGATTTTCTTGAAACTTTTGTCTGTTGCCTTTATTGCAGTGTCTGTCTGTCTAGATCAGCAGAAATGATTAAATTTATCAAGCCTGATAGGCAGGGCACCTGGCCCTTGCTCCACGGGAAGGTGGTGTGACCCCAGCGGGTTTGTCCCCCATGTGCTAAGGGAGAGGCAGCTCTGACCCTGTGTGATGGGGTATTCCTGCACCTTGTTTTTCATGGAGCCAAGCTGGCTGCAGGAAATCACTGAACAGCTATTTTGAAAGCAGCCAGTGTGAAGAATTTGGCCGCAGGTTTGTCCGTCCATGGTTGAGAGGAGTCTGGAAGCAGCCCTCGTGCAGTGGTGTCCCTGGGGGGTGCTGGGTGGGGTGGCAGGGGGTGCTCGTGGTGGCTGTACCTGGCTGGGGTCGGTGCTGGCTGTGCAGGAACCATGGAATGAACTCACCACACCACAAGGTGCACCAGAGCAAGGGACAGATCGTCGTGGGGACACACTGCGAGGAGAAGCAGCGCAAGGAGACACATTCAGCTGCTGATCTTTTTTTCATTGCACCTGTCCTGCCGTGATAACCTAGACTGTAAAGAGGCTGGATTTCTTTCTGCTTTTCTAAATCGGACCCAGGAGGCAACAATTCCCGTCAGTGGTCTCTGCAGGCTGTGCCTTCCCACCCCAGCATGGCCTGGTGGGTATGAGCACTTGGCTTAATGCAGCTTTACAGGATGCCCTAACGTGGTTAATGACCTAATTAAGCCTCCACCTGTTCTTTGTGTCACCATCAGTCTCTGTTTTATCATGTGGCAGAAGAGGTGCTGGTGCCAAGCTGCCCCCGAGCCCCCGGATCTGGCAGCCTGTGCAGCACAATGTGCTCCTTGGGTTTCATCCCTGCGGCACATGGATCCAGCTCAGGGCCTTTTGTGGGAGCGAGGCACGGAGCTGCTGGCAATGCAGGGAATGACAGGTCCCCGATGTCCCCCTGCCCACAAGCATGTGCTTGTCTGCTTTTTAAAATGTGACCATTAAGGAGAAGGAGAAAAAACTTCATGTGCAGGAGGAATTGAGTGCAGCCGGGGGACTGACAGAAGGGGGCTCTGGAGAGCCCATCACTGCCTTGAATGCCAAATTGGTGACAGGAATCCACTATTTTTTCTACCAATTTGAGTTTTTGAGTTGGGGATGTGTTTCTGAAAGAGCTCACATTCATCCTATACACTGTACAGAATCTTGGTTGGGGTGGGGATTTGGGGCTGTGTTGGTTGCGTTTGAAGCTGTCGTTCATGTTTCTGGCTCACTTTTAAATTGGGCCTATTTATGTAATTACATATTGAAGGCATTAAGAGAACTTCGCTTTCTGCTGAATGGGGGCTGCCCTTGATGGCTTATTTTTTATTGCAATCATGGCAAGACATGAAGGCCAAGAAAAGCCAGTCTTTACCTGGGGATGATTGTGTGACACAAATTACTTTTTAACCCACCTGAGCATCCCTATGGGAAGAGCCACTGACTTTGGGGCTTTGTTTATCAGGAAGTTCCCTTCGGTGCAAGTTGACTGGGGCCATTTATGTCACAACAACTCCACTGGTTGGCTCCAGCCCATCTGTGATGTTTCCTGTACATTGCAAGAAATCCCACGTTTCTCCCTTTGCTTCTGGCTCTTAGTGGCACAACTGTGGATGTTGGCTGTACAAGCAGCACATAGAGGCCATTTGCCCCCGGGTGGACCTATTAAACTCTGTGTACCACATAAAAATTTTATCCCTCATGTCCCAGGCTCTTGGGTGGCTTCCCAGCAAGGGTGACATGATGGAGAGAGAAGTATTTACAAAGAAAAATTAAATAGGTTCGGTGATGTTCCCGACCATCTGTGTGCTTGTGGTCAGACTTCTAAAAAAATACTGGTAGAGATGAGATCTGTCAGCGCAGTACATCTGGAAATGCTTCTTTCTGGCTCGAGTTTGTCTGGGTTTTCTCCCCATTTTGTGCTGTCTCTGAGCCGTCCCCGTTCGTGCTATTCCAGCGCACTCAGTGCAGGAGGATCGAGCGGGTTTGTGCTGCTTCACTGCTCAGAGAGATTGAAGAACTTGGAGGAGATGTTGAACAGATTTTTCTTTTTCTTTTTTTTCTTTTCCCCCAGCAGATCTGTCTGGAGGATGAGAACAGTTGGTATTGATATGATCTGCTTCATATTTTGGGAAGCCTTGGCAGTAACTACTACCAAATAATGATGCTTCTGGGGCCCTATTGTGCAAACATTTAAATATGTTCAACCATGTTGCACAGAAACCCTGTCAAGAGACTAACACACCATCCCAGAGGGATGCAAGGGCATGGCTGATGGCAAAAATGGGCTCTGGTAGGGAATTGGGAATGTATGTTCTCTTATCTTAAAAGAAACCCCAGCTTTTTGGCTACTGGCAGCTGCTGTTAGCTTGCCTGAAGGCTGCTGGGTATTTATGGGAGGTGGATTAGATGGGAAGCACACTGCTCCTGCTGGATTGGGTGCTGCTGGTGTGGGCAGTGATGCTCATCTGGACCATGGGTGTAGGGACTCCTTGTGTTCATTTGCTTCTTTCATTTTTTCTCCTAAACTTTTCCTCCTAAACCACAGCTTGTCCACCTTGTTACTGGGGTGATCACTGTGTGTGGGTCTGCCCCATCCCTCGTCCTGGGCAGGGAGTGTGGGGGGAAGGCAGAGATACCCTGACCCCGGCCAGAACTTGCACATGCTTTTCTTTTTTCTCTTTTTTTGTTTGAATTTTTTCACTGTATCCATTTTTTAGATCAAGACTGTATAAGAGTGTTCTATTTTCATCCCAAAGATGTGGTGAAATTCCCCAAGAAGTGCTGCTCAACTCCACTCGGGAGCTTACGCAGACCAGTTGCCTTTAAGGATAACAACCCTGCATACGTGCTTCTCGAGGGTTACTTTAACGTGAATTAAGCCAGACTTTAAGGGGCTCTGCTTCATTTTCAGAGTGACAAGGTTCCCAGTCTTTAAAGTCTCTCTTCACAGAGGTGAGGTCAGAGTGCAGCAGTGCCTCGCAGCATCCCCGGCGTGCCCCATGCGGGACAGGGCTGTGCTGGAGACAATCACACAAACACACGAGTGCTGCGCTCTGTGGAGGAGCAGCAGCACAGCCACCCCCTGCTTCGGTTCCCTTTGGCTGGAGTGACACAAAGACACATTCAGGCCTTTGATGAAAGCCAGGCTCGGCTGCTTTTACACACACACAAACAAAACAAAACAGAAAAACAGGAGAGGAGGGGAGGCTGTGTTTTGTTAAAGTGGGGACTTGGGATTTAACAAGAAAAGAAAACCCAGGCCCCCACTTCTGTCTGAATTAACAAGGAAATCTGAAGTTGGAAGCACCCCTTTTCCATCCCTCCCACCCTGTCAGGTCAGTGGACATTTCCAACACCCTCCCTGGGAACATCCTCTTCCTCTTCAGCCCCACGGTGGTGTTTGTAAAGAAGAAGGAGCTTTATAGAAATACATTGCTCCCTCTGTGTGTGTGTATATATATTTATGTATACATAATATATATAAGGGAGATTTATATCTCCCTTCCTATATATAATCCCATATATATTTATATTTAGTCTTGTTAAGTGGCAAAGCAAAATGCAGTGAACACCAGCAAGTGACAAATACATTCCTTCTCCTTGGTAACTAAATGCCCACCCTCCTTTCCTGGGGTTCATTCTGGGCCTTGCTGACTGCTGGTTTTAGCTCCTCTTTGCTCCAGGCCGGCCCTGACTGCTGGCTCAGTGCCGAGAGCTCATCCCCAGGGGATTTCACTGGTGGGAATGGGTGAAATTTGATGGCTCAATCCTTGGTTTAAGATAGTAATTATGTGTTGCTTGAACCCAACAGTTTGTTGAACTGTTTTGCTTTAAAATTGATTTAGTACCTCATTTTGGAAGTTTTGCCTGCTGTGGCTGGGGGTTCCCTGTGGCCATTCCACTGCCATGTGTCTATATTCCATTACTACCCTGAATTCCAGCCCCTCTACAGAGTGAATTCAGGAATCCCTGAATTCCCGCTGGCAGGAGGAATTCCCTGAATTCCACTGTACAGAGCCACCGTAAGGAACTGGAGATGTCAAACCTTACACTGATGCCCTGAGGAGTTTGGCCTTTGCCACCAAATGCTGAAAATGTGCCCTTTTTCCTGAGTATAAAACCGCACATTGAAGGCAGAGGGAACACACACGTTGAAGCTGTGTCACTTAGGATGTGACAGCTCATCTGAGAGGGTGGGGAGGCCCTGGCACAGGTTTTCCAGGGAAGCTGTGGCTGCTCCTGGATCCCTGGAAGTGTCCAAGGCCAGGTTGAATGGGGTTTGGAGCAACCTGGGACAGTGGAAGGTGTTGCTGTCCATGGCAGGGGGGTGGAGCAAGATGAGCTTTCAGGTCCTTTCCAACCCAAACCATTCCATGATCCTACAAAAACCCTCTTTGCTGAGTGCCCCGAGGGAGGGCGTTCATGGCACTGCAGCTCCAAGATGCTGAAACCATTACAGTGAACCTGAATTAGCAGATTCATTCCCTCTGCCCCTGGGAATGACCCAAAACTGGCCTCTGCCTCACTGCCTGAGGAGCCAGGAAGGATATCAGGACATCTCTCCCTGGTCTGAATATCTTAGGGACAGGAACAGAAAAGGTAATAGGGCTGTTCCCTCCTCTTTCCGAGGTGATCATTGCTTGGTTCATGCTCCCTGTCCATGCAGACACAGCTGGGAAGGATCAGAGCTCCAGGTGCCTTTAACTGGGCACAGCTGCTGCTCCTGGTGCTCCCCTCCCACCACAGGTGTGTCTGTGGGGGCTGCTCCCCTGCTATAAACCTGGCTCAGGGAGGGCTCTGAGCTTGTCACTGAGCCCTGATGGGGTGACTTGGCAGCCCGGATGGGGCTCCAGGCTGGGGGCATGTAGCTCTGTGCTCTCTGCAGCTGAGGTGAGTCTCATTGGCTTTGCTGTTTCTCGGTTCTGTGCAAGGTGCAGCAAACAGAATTTGGAATGTGTGTTTATGCTGGTGTGAGCTGGGATTGCTGGTCAGCCTTGGGGTGAGAGCTATGTACAGGTGACTTGAACATACCTGAATTGCCTCTGGTGCTCCAGGGCAGGGATTAAGGTGCACTGGAGTGAAGCAGCCAAGCAGAGGTGTGTATTTATGCATGTGTGTGCGGGAGAGCTGTGTGAAGTTTGTCTGAGGGTGGCTGTGGAGGCAGACTGGCTGCCCTCTTGAGAAGCCCTTTGTGATTTTGTTGTTGGAGGTGCGGGGCTGTAGCAGAACTCTCTGTGCAGTCTTTGTTGCAGGAGGTGGTATAATGCCCCAGGGGGGCGTTTGGTCTGGCCAGGGCTACAAGGGTGTTATTTTGGAGGCTGTTTTAACTCATCTGCCCTGGACTGGCTGTCAGCTCGACCATGCTGTAACTGGTGAAGGTGGGAAATGCCTAGTAAATGTGCACCTTAAGGAGAAATCCTGTGCAGAAGGGTGAAGTGGCCCAGCCTCAAGATGTGAAACCACAGGCTGCTTCTGAGGGGTCCTCACCTTTCTAGCTGTTATTATTAGTGCTTTGCTTGTGTAAAGTACTGCTTTTATACACAGGCTGTGCAGCTATTCCAGCATGATGGAAGCTTTGGGGGGAGCAGGGGCTGAGCCTGGCTGCTGGCCCTGGTCAGACACCAGCATGGGGCTGTGTGAGAATGGCAGGTGACGTGCTGGGATGTAATCCCAAAAAGGTGACTCCTAGAGATGAAAAGGTTCAGCAGGCAGTGGGAGGAAGGTTAGTAATGACACGAATTGGTTTCTGTCCGTAGGAGTCTTTCCTGCTCAATTTTGTGACTACACTATTGTCTTTAGTACTTTTTTCCCTGTGGTGTGTGTTTGTTTTTCTATTTTTGTAGAATGCCTGTATTGGGGCAGGGTGGACGCTGACTTTTATAGATGAAGGAAACATTGTCTTGGGTAGGTTTTACAGAATGCAAAAGGAGAGGAACCCCAAATTCCCTAAAAGCAAGCCCCAATTTGAAGAGGCATCTCGCCCTGCTCTGGGCAGTGACTGCTGATGGTTCTGCTGCTCAGCCCTGCTGAGAAGCACGAGCTGGTGCTGTTGGTGGGGCTGGGGAGTGCTGAGGTCGCTGCTGATGTGCCCCAGCTTTTATGGGGCTGGTGCCAAATTCTGCTCTTAGACCTCAGTGCTCGGTAGAATTTAGCAACAGCCTGGCTTAATGTGAAATGGGGCCCTGGGTTTGAGCCATCCTTCTCTCCTGCTTGGGGCTGTGCCCTGGCCGAGGAGTCACCAACAGCCTGAGCAGGGGGGGCAGCTGAGAGATGACCTTCAGCTGGTGAGCCCTCTCATCGAGGCCACTTGCTGAAGCTGTTTCCACTCAGATCAGGACATCCCAATAGCACCTGGGATGCTGAGTAACAACGCCTGTTACAGGCAATTTGTCCTTATCTGATAGCCTGAAGTGCAAAAGCTGGAAGAAGAAAGATGAAGGGACAGAGGCTCAGCCCAGGACCAGAGGGTTTGATTTCCCTCTCCTGGCTGCCAGTATTTTGATGGGGAGCCAGGAATGCTGTGGGCTGTGAAATGTTTTTGTTTCCCTTCATTGGGTTGGTGCAGCCAAGTCCTAATCGAGGCTGTCATTTCCAGAGAGGGAAAATGGGAGGTCTGTGTTTGGAACACCTCTGTGGGACTGTTGTAGGGTCAGGGTCCTTCCTGGCAGTTTTAAGAGAGCTAAACTTTGCTTGATATTTGATGGGGTCGTTTTTGTTGTTATTTTTTGGTTCAGTTTTGTTTTCCTCCTTAAAATGTTTTTTTAAACTTTTAACGTTTTAAACAACACTGATTTGCTCATTAGAGCCTAAGTGGTACAAAATGGGACTGAACTGAAGCTTTCCAGTGCCAGGCATCACACAGCTCTGATCAGCTGGAGAGCTGCAGCCACAACTTGCTCTTTTCAGCTCAGCCAGGTAAAAACACACGAGTGATTAACATGACCTACTGCCTGCATCCTTTTTAGGGATCAGCCTAGAATATGAACATCACTAATGTGTTATCATTTAAGTCTCTAATTTCTGTTCACATGCAGTTCTTCAGCTCTCATCTGTGAATAATTCATCTGAAATTTGGAATAGCAAACTGACTTTGTTTGCAGATATTCTTGGAGGAGCCCTTCTTGGTTTGCTTGTCTTCCTTACCAGTTTATGTATCTTGACATGTCATTTCCTTCGTGGTCTTCCCCCCTCCCAAAATGATTTGCATATGAATAATTAAAAACAAAAGGAGACATATCCCCATCATAAATGTCTTTCACATTGGGTTAAACGTGATTTTTTGGGGTAAGGTGACTGAGGTAGCCTGTAATTCAAACATTACAAACAACTCACCTGTGCATGAAAGGGAACCTGCTCCTCTCAGCTCCTGCCTCTCTTCTATCTCATCCTCTCTTGCTAAATGCTCTGCTGCCCTTTCTTGAACCTTCTCTCAAAAGAGAGAACCATAACGATTAAATAAGACAGGAATACATATTTTTGCAGCAGGTTACTTAAGGACATTGATTTAGTCATCAAGCCCATCCTCCTCCCACATTCTTCAGTGCAGCTCCTGCCTGCTGAGCCCTTGCCTTCCCCTACACTGCTGAGTGAATCCCTGCTCTCTCTGCTGTGTGCAACAAGACAGTTGCAATTTTAAGATAGCTCTTGGAATGTAACTTTAAATCCTTGGGTTGCAGTCAGTCCCAGTTCTAGGGTTTTTTTTGGTCTGTATTATTTTTGTTATTGTTAACAGATTTCTTTTTTTTTTTTGTTATGATTGAAAGGTTTTTATTAGGACATAGAGGTTTTTATTAGGCTTGTGTATGGATTGATTTGCCCATTGTTCCAAACAGATCGTCCAGAAGATGATTATATTTCCTGCAGGTGGTTTAACTGTAGATTCTGTAGTGTTGTGGTACCACTCCTTAAATAGTTTGACCTTTCAGTTTCGGTTCTGCTCAATTCTGCCAAAATAATTTCCTCGTTACTCTGGTTCACATTATCAAATTGCAAAGCCATTAGTTCTAGTTCTTGGTAAGGATGCTGCTGTCCAAATCTGGCCTTCACTTAGGCTGAGTGAAACTCATTATTATTTACTCAGCCTGAGGCAAAGTGCTGGGAAAAACAGACACAGGATTGGATTGAACAAGTCCCATCAGTAAGAAATTAGTGTATTTAAAAAAAAAAAATTTGGTTTTATTTGAACGACAGCAATGTGTGCTGGAGAGCTTGGGTTGTGGTGCCCACAGAGACAAAGGCAAGGCAGCTTGTGAATCTTCTTTATGAAGCTGCAGTGGTGCTGGCAGTCACTGATTGCCCTTTGGGGGACTGGAGGGCATCTGCTGTGTCCCTGTCCAGTGTGGGGACAGCAATGATTTGCTTTTCAGGAAGAAATAAATTGACTGCATTTGGTAGAAATTGAGGTGTGTGAAACAGATGTTTGGGTTTTTTTTTCCCCCGGAGTTACAGGATAAAAATTCTCCTTGAAAATGTAGAAGTTTTATTTCAAATGCTGACATAAGAAAACTTTTCTTAAGCTTGCGTTCATCACTCCCGTACTCTTTCTTCACACAAACAGAGCCAGAATGAACAAATGGCCCTGTAGGAGCCCAGTCTGCTCCTGTGCTCTGGGATCGTCTGGCCTTGCAGGTCACTGAGTCACATCACTGGGCAGAGGTGCTGCCGCTGTGAACTAACATTGCACCTCGTCTGGAGCTCGTGGGAGAGCCTGTGGAAACCATGAGCCTGCTGGGATCTTGGCTGTCCCTGTGATTGATTGATTTATTTAAAAAAACCCAGATGTACTGCCCACAGAACAGCCCTCTCCCCCAGTCCCACACTTGTGAGTGTTCCCTTCCCTGGGCTTTGAGTGCATTATCCCGATGCTGTCAGCATCCTGCTGCAAGTCTGCGGCCTCCGGCGCAGATCTGCGAGTCTGCGGCCTCCGGCGCAGATCTGCGAGTCTGCGGCCTCCGGCGCAGATCTGCGAGTCTGCGGCCTCCGGCGCAGATCTGCGAGTCTGCGGCCTCCGNGCGGCCTCCGGCGCAGATCTGCAAGTCTGCGGCCTCCGGCGCAGATCTGCAAGTCTGCGGCCTCCGGCGCAGATCTGCAAGTCTGCGGCCTCCGGCGCAGATCTGCAAGTCTGCGGCCTCCGGCGCAGATCTGCAAGTCTGCGGCCTCCGGCGCAGATCTGCAAGTCTGCGGCCTCCGGCGCAGATCTGCAAGTCTGCGGCCTCCGGCGCAGATCTGCAAGTCTGCGGCCTCCGGCGCAGATCTGCAAGTCTGCGGCCTCCGGCGCAGATCTGCAAGTCTGCGGCCTCCGGCGCAGATCTGCAAGTCTGCGGCCTCCGGCGCAGATCTGCAAGTCTGCGGCCTCCGGCGCAGATCTGCAAATGTGGGTGGGAAGCTGCTGCACTGAACAGCTGTGCTTGTTTCTTTTACATGGCAATAGCTCTGATCTAAAATTGTTACTGAGAGTTCATGAAACACAGGGATCCAAGTGTGAATAACACAGATGGACTTCTCCAGCTGATGTCAGACCCTCAGGCACCACACTTTTTGCACGCATTCACCTCCTGAATCCAAATTTCTCACCGAGCAAGGCTCAAGGTGTGTGCTGGTGGCAAGTTTGGTGGCACTGTGTCGTGCTAAGGGATGCTCGAGGCATTTAGGGCATAGGAAGAAATCTGGGGTGGGAAGGGGGCAAAATGGCAAAAAGAGTTTAAAAACTGGCTAGATCCTGGTAATAGTTGTAACAATACATGAAATATTGGCTCACACTGAACGAGGAGATAGTCTTGGCATAATTCAGCAACAAATGACTCTTAAAAATGTGTGGCTTTTCTTTAGATTTACTCCTAATACACTAAACAGTCTCCAGCTTTGACATTTTAATTGTACAGTGCAGATGTGAAAACTTTCCACCGGGTCCTGGCAGAAATCCCAGCAAACTGTTTCAACCAGAAAAGTTTAAAGAGGGGGAAAAATTGTTTCTTGCACTTGTAAATCCTATTGTTTCAGAATTTATCAGGTAATACTGACCTCTCCAGGATTTATAAAAAGCAGGATAAAAGTATTGCAAGTGGTGGTGTGAAGGAGATGTGATGGAGGCACTTCTTGAGCATGAAATTTGGTGCTGAGGAAATAGGAAGCTTTAGACATTTGTTTGGTTTTTGTAAGGGAGGGAGGCAGAGATCCAGTCATTGGTGCTCCATAGTGGCCTAGGTGCTACAGGTTTAGCACTGCTGCTTCGAATTTTATTCAGTGGTGCTTTCTTGTAGGGAACAGATTTTTTCTGTCTGTTCAGCAAGTAATACTGGACCTGATTCCTTTTGTCTCCACTCTGCTGCCAGGAAAGATAGGAAATATGCATAAAATCTACAGAATATGCATAAAATCAATTATGTGGGGTTTGGGGATTCTTTTGAGTCTGTCTGCTGTAATGGATGAGCTCCTTGAAAGGAGCCAGCACAGCCCCAGAGCTCTCCTCCTTGTGTCTGGGGAGCTGGAGGGAGCTCCTGCATCGACTTCTTCCTTTAATCACCTTCATATCACTTGGCTGTGATTACAGGAGCGTGGGGATGGCCTTCCCTGGCTCTGCAGGGGAGGCTTGTGTTGGGCTGAGCCAAGCAAGACTTGGCCCCTAGCGTGATGCCTTTCAAGTCCTGGGTCAAATCAGTTCAGCTGCTCCTTGGGGGAATTGTAGGCGTCCACAGACTGAGCCTTTGTTGTCCAAGCATCTCCCCTGTCCCAGTGGAAAACCATTTCAGAGAGACAGAGAGCATGGAGCCCTTGCAATTGGGCTCAAAGAGGATCCAAACCTCACCCCGATGTTGTCCCCTTATCATACCGAGTTTGAGCTGATGAATTAAATCCACAGAAGAGGGATGGGTGAGCACAGAGGGACCATAGAGGGGCTGTAAATTAGATTCCCATGTGGGAATGTGAGTGCTGGAATAAACTGGGAGGGAGGATTGGTGCCCACATGGCCACTGCTGTAGGTGAGGGGTCCTGGAGCTTGGGAGGGCTCGAGCACTGAAGCAAAGAAGCATTGCTGGGAGCTCAGTGCTGCTGCAGCAGGGAGGAGAGAACAGAGATAAATAAATCTGAGTTGTCAGATCTCCAGTGGCATGGCCAGCCCACTCAGGATGGTTCTCCACTGTCATTCCAGCACATTGGAGTTCATCACATCCCTTTGAGGGTGCTTGGAGCAGCAGCTCTGTTCATGGAGGCAGAAGCACCAGCAGTGCCCTTTGGCTTGTCTGTCTCTGCTCTGCACCATGTGGTTTGCTTTTGATGCCAGTCAAATACTTTTCTGAGATTTGGTGGGTTTTTTGTGGCTGCTGGGCTCTTTCACAAAGGTCCAACATCTGAAATTACAGCAAGGCATCTCTGGCGCTTTGCTGATGTCTCAGAATTTCATTAGCTTGGAATTGCTGTTAGCACACTAATTGTATTTCCCCCCACATTGTTTTTTTCCCCTTTTTGCCTGCAGGAAAACGTATGGTTTTTACAAACACTGTTTGTTATTTATCTCTGGCTTCACAGAATGCCTGTGAAGATTGGTCTCCATGAGAATCAATTGCAGATAATTTTCATTGCAAACAAGATCCTGCAGTACATACATGTGCAGCTGGGTTGGCTTCTCCTTGGAGCATATGTAATGGTTTCTAGATGGAAAGGAAAGTTTGAGATGAAATAGATCATGACATGACATTTTGGAAGTTTATGAAACAATAAAACACAATAATCATGGTTAAAATTTGATAAATGTGTGGTGGTGTTTTTCTAGCACAGAATACAGTTCTGCAATAAACTCTAATTAATACAGTCTGTGGTAAACAGATTAATTCCTGTTAAAATCAAACTTTCCATGCCCTGAACTGAGACAAGCATGCATTTTAGCAGCCAGTGTCTAAACCAGGGAGTAAAAATATTTCTGTTCTTCTTTTTTTAATTGTTATTATATTCATTGTATGCCTTGAGCAAGGCCAAAAAAAAAAAGCAGCTCCGAAACTGCCCTGGGTGACATGGGGCTCTGGCTGTGTGTGCACAAACCCATCTCCCTTGCTGTGAACCACTTACAGCTTCATATCTGCCTGTGCTGGATTGTGTGGGTTTATTTTCTCATGGAAGGAGGGATTTCTTTACCAGTTTGGATACATTTTCCCCAGTGGGCACAATTTTCCTTTTATCTCAGGCTGAAGCTTGAGGAGGCTGCAGGAAGGGGCGCAAATGTCCTCGGAAAGCACCACCCCGAGCAGGGAAGTGCTGGGATACTTGAGGCAGAATTTAATGTTGACTTCAGCTGGGAAGATGTGTGCTTGCTTTAGTTAGAATTAATTGCCTTGGTCAGTCATCCTCTGGTCAATGAGGATTTGGGAATCTGAGATGCACTCAGTGTCAGTGCGTGGTGGTGCCTGGATGAGAGGATCTGTGTTTTGGGACCAGGAGAGCATTTACATTCCCAGCTCTGAATTTCCAAGGCGACTTGTGTATCAACATAATGATTCCTGGATGACTGCATCTTCAAATTTTGTAGCAAGCCCTTCATTTCTTGAAAAGTGGAAGGCAGCTGAAGTTTTTCCATTTTGATAAAACAAACTTCATCTTTGCTGCAGAGGATCTGCACTGAAGGTGCACCTTTTCACCTCTATCCAGCTGTGGTTTTCCTGATGTGTTTCTGAAACAGACCCGACCGCCAAGGAAAACATCAACTATTATACTTGCTGGGAAGAGAGGATTAAATTCTGCGTCCTCATGGTTGGTTTTCACACAGGTAATTTAGTCCTAATAAAATTCCATTCTGGTGTTTACAAAAAAGGAGAGATTTTTATATTGGCACTGACTTGTGGCTTGGAGAGTGTGTACTTTGGCTCTGGTCATGTGGATTCTGTTTCACTGGAGCAGGGATGCCCAACCTCCTACACCACCGGCGCTGGGAGCCTCTCAAAGCCTCTCATGCAGCTCCTGCTCGGGTCTCCAGGGAGGATGCTCTGCTGGGAAATTCACCCAGAACTGTTGGTTTTTAAAATTGGGAAAAAAAAAAAAAAATTAAAATCACCGAAGTGAATGAAAACTTGACAGAATGAGGGTACATTTGTCTAAGTTTTACACTCACACGGTTTTATTGTGATTATTGAAAGAAGCAATAGCAAATTGTGATGCATCTTCCATGGGGTAGCAGTGCCTGGGGAGTGACTCTGGGAAAAAGCCAGACCAGACAGCAGAGTTGGGCATAGTGGGGACTTTGCCCCAGTTTGGTTTGGTGGGGTTGGAGAATGCCCTGGGGGCATGAAGAATGGCTCTGGGGGCTGTGGCACAGCAGCAGTGCCTGACGGGCAGCTGACGCCTGCCGTGGGAAGCCAAAGGCAGGACTCCTGCTGGGAGCAGGGATTGGAAATAACGATTTAAATGAATGTTCCTATGAAGTTCAGCTCACTGAGCTGGCTCTGGGCTGTCTCTGCTCCACAGGCTTCATTAAGAAGTTGTCTCAAGAGCATGGGATTTGCTGCAGAGGAATTCTGGGTAGCTGCGGGGTTAAAGAGGAGGGCGTGAATCTTTATGTGCAAAAACAACTTTGTTTGTTAATGTAGGATATGTGACTCAAAACTCGATAACATGCCACTGAACTTTCCCTAAGTGAATATATCAGTGACTTGTTTGCTGAACTAATTGAGTTTATCGTGTCCACAGTGTTTATGGCTGTCCCTGGAATCTTTCTGGCAGACGCATTAATGTGTTTTCACATACCTAAAATTTGTAAAACCAATTGTTTATTGTTCGCTTGAACATAAACAGTTGTGCCAGACTGAGTTTTCACACTGATATTTGTAGACACCATGAGCATTTCTGCTGTAAATACCTTCTCTGTTACAGCACTCCTTAGCCTGGAGTGATTTCTCTGCCTTTAAAGTGCAGTGACTTCCTCTCATGACTCCCTGCACAGAATTGCCTCTGAATGGGGTTCATATAAAGCACATGTGCGAGCATGTATGTGCGCACAGTCATATGTAAAAAATAAGAAGTATGTGCTTTTCTCTCTAGAGAGAGTGATGCTTGGGTCAGGCTGTTTCAAAAATGAAAGAGAATCCATAGCTGGGTGGGTGCATTAAAAGTGTATTCAACAGTGAGATAAACTCAGCAAGTAGGTCTTGCTTCTATACTGCCCTCTTTTATTTTTTTGTCATACCCTGTAAGTGCAATGGGTAGGCATCCAGGTCTACTGCATGTTACTATTAAATAATCCAGTCGGAAATGTTTGGGACTGAGAGGGAAGAGATCAAATATTCTTAAATATCTGCACAATCAAGCCCCTGAGCTTTGGGTGAGCTATGTGCATGCTTGACATGGGAGGGCACAGCAAGGTCTCTGGCCAGGAGGAGTTTGCTGAATTAGGATCTCTCTGTGTGTAATGATCTCCTGAACCACTGAGGCTGAGGAAAAAGCAGTTACCTGGGCTGTTATGGGGACTGCAGACATGTGCCAAGATGTGTAAATCTTAAGACTGTTTATGAGCAGTTATCCCCAGGAAGCAACAGGTAGTGAGAGGTCCAGTGACTAAATAATGTCTCTGCTTAGGACGGTTTCCAGTTTTCTCTTTCTTCTGAGCACCAGAAGGCCTTCAACTAATTCTGACCTGAGTTAAATGAGTGCTTTAATTAATCTGTGTGTCTGTTGCTTAACCATGAGGAAAATCAGTTTGAAAAAGGTTTGGGGTTGTTTGGAAAACTCTAAACGGCCTGAATAGTTTCAGCCTGAAAACATCCCTGTTCACATTATCACAGCTCTTATTTCCCCAGCCCCCTGTTCCTAGTTCTGCACTTCTTAAGGAAAAGAGAGGGAGTTTGGAAATGAAATGGGTGACACTGCTGACCCCTTTACATGTTGGGGTAAAAGATAGCCGTGAATTTCTTGATGGAAGGGATGATGATGTGGGGCTGCACCGAAGGTCAGACGTTCATCTGTCTGTCCCTGCACATTGTGAGCAGTGGCAGAGCGCAGAGCTGCTGGAGATGTGTGAATCCACAAAATGGGACTGCAAACCCTCCCAGCACGGCAGAACTCCTGCCAGGAGGGTCGCACCTCGCTCCCCGAGCCCCTTTAGGAGCTTTCACACGTTCTGCTGCAAAGCAGGTGGAGTTGTTTTAAATGCATGGAAATGCCTTTGATCACCAGGAAGGTGAATGTGGTAAATGCTCCTTCTGTCCCTCAGTGGTCGCTCACGGGAAATGTGAAAAGCAAGTGACTTACCCAGCCTTCAAATCCCTCCTTCTCCTCGGGTGAATTGGAAAAGGAGGGGTGGAAATCTCACCATCCCACCCTCCTATGCCTTGAACTTGCCCACCTGAACTGAGACTTTTGCAAGTGTTAAGTGATGGTTCTACTTGAGGGACTTTGCCCTGATTGTATTGATGTAATTCTCCAGCCAAAGTCCTTTTTCTCCCTGTATTTCTGTAATTAAGAGATATAACAAAATTACCTTATGCATGAAAAGGGACTACTCCTTTTGAGTAATTTTTACTGAAGAGCAAATTGTTTAAGTAACTGTTTATGGTGATTAGTTGTGAGTTTTCAGACTGAATCAATAGCAGATGTTACTTTAGACTGACCTTTACAAAACGTGGATGTGTTTTCATGCTAGGCTGACTCTTCAGGGTACCCTTGAAGTAAATCAGATGTCTTAAAAAACCCTAACCTGTGCTGTGCCAGAATGCCATGCACTTAGGAAATAAATGACAGCTCTGCTGGCCAGAGCACCTTGGGATCTACAAGAAGTGAGTTTATGCTCTTGCAGCCAACAAACATCAGGATGTGGTTTTCATATAGGTTTCCATGCTAATTGTGTTATACACAGAAAAAACAACATGATACAGAATCAATTTAATTTTCTTAGTTAACCTCTGGCCAGGTTTGTTTTTTGGTTGTGGTTTTCTTTGTTTTTTGTTTTGTTTTGTTGTTTTTTTGTCGGTTTTTTGGGTTTGGTTTTGTTTTGGTTTTTTTTTCTAATGCAGTTATCTCTGTAGTGCATTTTAGGAACTGTTAATTTAGAAAATAGGAAGCCTTTATTTCTAATGTATGCAGTTGCTGCTCATTAACAGATTTATAGGTTTTTTTGGCAGTGCAATTAGCAGGCATCCATGTGAATGGAAAGATCAGATCTTTAGATTAAAACCTAAAAATCTGTTCTTTGTCAAGCGTATTTGACTCTGATTTATGTGGTTATTCTTCAGGGTGTTTTGATGGCCCTGACAAGTGATGCCAACTTGGCTGCTCTGAAATCCAAAATCATCATCATTTACACCAGAAATGTAATGCTTGAGTTGGGTTAGCCTGCCTTGCAAAAACACATTTGAAAGTGGATAATCAGTGAATATGCATCGCAAAATTGTCTCAGTTGGTGTGTGAATCCTTGTGTGGTGTGGACTGGGGTGAGACAGAGCCCTTTGGGAGTCTTTGTTTTGCCTGCAAGCAGCAGATGCAGCCCTAGGCCCTTCACTTACAGGTGAGACCTCTCGGTATGTTGCACTTCATCAGCAGTGACCTGAGCTCCTGGCAGGCTGCAGTGACTTTTATCTGTGTGCTGTCCCATCCCCATTCCCCCCTGTGGAGTTCTGTCTCAAACCAGAGAAGAAATTACATTTTCAAATTGATAGTGATTTTTCTGAATCAGTTGTTAGGCTTTGTTTTCACTTGATTGCAAGATTTACTTCCAGTTTCAGGTAATTAAATCTTCTTCTGAATAATATAAAAGTTTTGGTTGTATCTTTGCTTGTACCTTTTTCTTTTCTCTGGTCTCTAATGTTTTTGAGCAAAACATAATCATAATCCTTAGCAGGGGAAGGTATTTCCTGATCAGTACTTTTTTTTTCCTAGTAGGAAAATATCCAGACCAGCAGTAAAACATGGATGAAATCACAGGTGCATTTTCCTGTGCAGAGAATGACCCTCTTTTATGATGATCACTGAACATATTTGCAGTGTGTTCTGGCTCTCATTTGCAGAGCACATCCATGCTTGTGCATGGTTCACTCCCAGGGAACATTCCACATTTTTCCTTGGCTGTGTGAGACACTGACATGGGAGTGCTCAGCAAAACCTGTCCATGGTGTTTGAGGTTAGAGAGCATGGGGGATATCCCAAGATCGTCCATGAGGCACTTAAATCTCAGCTGGAGTGGAGGGAAGGACAAAAGGGAAAATACAAATAAGTCCTATAGAATGATTTCTCTGTGAGCTTTTCGGTCTCGGTTTGATGGGCTGGGCTGCTGTGTCTGAATGAAGAAATGCAGAAGCCCTCAAAGATCACTAGGGTATTTCTGAACATGAAGAAAAAGACAATAGACTAATTTTAACTATTACATCTTTTGGTGAGATCAGTAATTGAAGTGAATCATCTTGAAGCTCTGGAATTTTTCTGTAGAGTGTGGGTGTGTGTTTTGGGAGAGGCAAGGTATGCATTGTTATTTCTTATTTGGTAGCAGTTCTTGCAGATCTAATGTTATATATGCAGCACCCAGAAACCTCAGTTAAGGACCATTATTATCCACAGCCTGGAAATGAAGTGCCCTGAGGGCTTGTACTCACCTGACTCTTACTGAGGCGGGCAAAAAAAAGTGTGAGTAATAGTTCCTGGCTTTTTTGGTTGTGTGACAGCAATGTAGAAAGCACTTGACAAACTCATTCCTGACATGAATGGCAGAAGAGGAAAATGAGCTCTGTCAGGCGCACATGTGGCTCTTTCACTCTTGTCTGTCCTGAGCGTGTACATTTTAGTTCCCAGGGTAATTATGTGGAAGAGCAACGTGTTCAAGTGTACTTGTGGTCTGCCAGTCTGGTGGACAGCAGTGTGATAAATGACTGAATGATAAATGCTGGCTTTCGCGTATATGAATTTAACATTAACAAGTGATGTGTACTGTATAAAAAAATAGTGTGAAGATAAAAATATAATTAAGTAGAAACAAGGTTAGGGTAAATCATTTTTATCAGCAGGGAAGGGAATCCTTCTGGGTCTCATTTAGAAGTGCTTGGCTGCCTCTCCCCAGCACAGGCTGCTGGGCATCTCCTGCTGCCCTGGGCTGGCTTTTCCTTGGTTCCTCACCCTGTACAGTGAAATTGTAGTGCTAAAATCTGTTTCTAAAAGCTCAGTTTTAGCCCAATGTCTGGAAAGAAATAATGGTGCTATGAGTGGGACGAAGTGAAAAAATGGATTTTTAAAGCACACTGAATTCTGGTGTTGTTACAGTCTTGGTCTCTCTCTGTTCTCGTTGTGAGAAGTTGTGAACCATGGAGAACGTTGTGCTGTTGTGATTGCAAAATTTAGAAATCAATGAGATGCACAAAATATGCTTTTGGCTCTCTCTTAGAGTTTTATATTGTATTTCGTGTGTATTTTGGAAAAAATATTTTTGCATCACCTTTTTCTTTGATGAAATACAGCAGTGTGACTTTCACGTCTACTTGGGGTGACTTGCTGAACCCCTGCCCTGGGATTTAAGACTTGCTTCACATAATTTAAAGTGAATGCAGGTGTATTTGAGTAATTTGAATTTTTTAAAGAATTGTTTTTGAGTTAAGGGGGAGATGGATTTCTTTTCTTTTAAAAAAAATTTTAGGGGCTTATGTACCATTAGCAGGGTTTTTTTCATCCTGTAGGAAGGTGGCTCTAACTTGGCTTCTCAATCTTGGGATGATCTTGGGGGACTGGGAGCTCAAAGCTTTTTTTTTTCCTTCATATCTATAACTCTGAAATAGAGTCAACCACCAGATATCCCCTTAAGTATCTCCTCTTCATGGACTTCAGTAAAACTGAGGGAAAATATGCTGATATGAACAACTCAGTTGGTCCAGTTCTAATCCAGAGATACAGGTGTAGAAACCATCCCATTCTGGCTTGGCAAAGTCAGCATTTAGGATAAGTTCTCCAAAACAAGCCATGAGTCCATCCTGAATAAGATATTGTTCACCCTGCTGCAGTGCTGTGCTAACATCGTGATTGTCACATTTGGGCAGAGCGATGAGCATCCCCAAAGTGCTGTTAAATGCTCTTTTATTGGTTTGGTTAAAGTCCTGGTAGTTGTAATAGAGTGACAAAAAACACTTCAAAAGTGAACAATCGCTTTATGGCAATAAAATCTGGGAGCAGGCCTGCCCCTCTGCAAGGGCACGGGCTGCACGCTCGCAACAGGGCAGGCGCTTTGAAGTGCCTTAATGAGTCTGTTAGGGAAACTGCAGAATTGTTTGTCACCCCAGGAAAAATCTTGGTTTACTCTTTGAACTGCTGTTGTCTCTTCTTTAGAGAACGTTGGATTGTAGAATCATCGGTGGGAAGGGGTTGATGAGGGGCTCTTGTCCAGGCTCCAGTGCAGAAGGGCTTGATCAGTGTCCCCCTTGATTTGGGAGCCCAAAGCTGAGTCCAGCCCCCATCTGCAGCTTTGCCAGCCTCAGCGCTGCCTTCAATCCGCTGCCCGCTCGGTGCTATTGAGCAATGCACACCCATAAATCCACAGTGGGTATATGGCTCCTGCAGCCAGCCCCACCCTGTGCCCCCTGGGTCGGGATATTGGTTTGTCAGGCTGAGCCTTGCTGTCGAACGATGTGACATTTAGCAGCCTGCCTTGTAAAATCCATCATTTGTGTTTGGACATCCTCAAATGCCTGTGGGAGAACACAAGGTCACCCATTAGGTTCACAGTTGTGCTTGCACATCTCCAGCTGTTCAGCCCCCCCATGCTGGAGGGGATTTTTATTTTTTTTCCCCTTTTTGCATAACACAAACTGTTGCAGGTCTGTGGACCCCCACCAGAGCTACTGCCTTTTATATCGTGATAAGCCACAGCAGTTTAATTCTCTTGTGAAAAGCATTGTTTCTGTGTGTTTAGGCTGAAGAAGCATTTGTAATTGTTTCATGTGGTCTCATTATGAATTTCATGTGTTGAAAACATAGACTAATTTTTTTTTTTCTTTTAAACACACAACACATGGTGTGGAAGGTGGAAAGCTTTTGTCTTCTATGGTCCCACCCTGGTATATAGGGGAAAAACTTAGTCTGGTGCTGGTGATGCCTCTGGAAGTTCACTTTAGGTAGCTTTCAGAGATTTCCTTCTCACTGGCTTGTTTTTAAAAGAGCCTTCAGGGAAAAATTGGATGCTGCTTCATGAAACTGCACACATGAACCATTAAAACAGAGCAAATGGGAAGAGGAGTACCAGTCATTCTGTTAAATTTGGGCTTTGAAGTAGATATTGTTGTATGGAAGTCTCTGCTTTTGTCAAACCCTGTGTTCTGTGTCTCTGCCCATTTTCCCCGGAGCACCATCTCTGTTTCCCAAGGAAGGTCAGTGCCTTGTGTCGCTGGCCTAGGGCAGTGTGTAACGCTCACCACTTGCTACAAACTATGACATTTCCTATTGAAAATTTGCATTTTTGCAAGAGATTGGGCTGAGGGAATAAGCAGAGAAGGAGAAATGTCTCCAGGTGTTGAGCTTGTTGGAAGGATGGTGACTGACCCAGATGGCAGAGCTGGGGCAGGACACTGACCCTGGGGGCTGATGGGGTTTGGTTTAACGCAATGTTGCTGTGATTTACAGAAGCATAAATGCAACCTGACTCTTTCAAGAGCTGTGAATTTTTTGCAGGTTAGGCTACGCCTCACATCCTGTGCTCATTTTTGGGCCCCTCGCTGCATAAAAGACTTTGAGGTGCTGGAGTGAGATGAGAGGAAATGGCCTCAAGTTGTTCCAGAGGAGGATTAGACCGGACACCAGGAAACATTTCTGCCCTGAAGGGGTTGTCATGCCCAGGGAATGGTGCAGTCCCCATCTCTGGAGGCTCTCCAAAGCCATGGATGTGGCACGTGGGGGCCTGGTTTGGTGGTGGATCTGGCAGCCCTGGGTTAGCGGATGGGATCAATGCTCTCAGACGACTTTTCCAACCTCAATGATAATGATTTTAGGTGTAATGATGAGAAAAGTTGGATCTGCTCTGCTGAATCTATAATCTGAAGACTAGAAGAATAGTCCTGGGAAGCTTTGGCACTGCTAAGCTAGTCCATGGTTTGGTATGCACTTACAATATTTTAATTACTTAAAAATCATCTTTTTTATAAGAAGGTAACATTTCTGCAAAAACCTACACATCAGCAAATTCCATGGAAGAATTGGTAGGTAATTCAAAACTCTGGCCTTGCTTTTGGTTGTTGAAGCTATTCTAATTGTATAAAAACATTTTGATTAACACAATCTCTGATTTTCTGATGGGTTTTGGAAGGGAGCTTCTGTGAGAAGTGAGCTCTTCCATGCTGCCTGAGCGGACCAAAGAACAGGAGAAATGGGGATTCTCTGGAAAAAGACTCTGAGTCACTCAGATTCTGTAAACTAATGTGGGAAAGGCTTAGCCTTCCTAAAATCCAGAGTGGTAACACCTGGTTTTAGTTTTTAAAGGAGCTTGTTGCCTATGCTGCTCTATCAGCAGAGCATGACATTTTCCATTACTTTAGGCAAGAGTTCTAACATGTTTGTTTAACAGATGTACTACTGTGAGCTTTTTCCAGTTTCTAAAAATACAAATATTCTGTTTTCTAGTAGGAGAGGACCAATTACACTCTACATTTTGCCTTATAGTTCAGTAGTGTGTATGCACTTTTTTCCCCAAGAAAAGAGGCACAAATACAAATTGTCACAAGTACAAATTTCTGCTGCTCTGTTGAATATTCCCATTCTGCACACATGAAAGACTTATGCCCACTTTTGTAATTATGATCTGGTCCCTAGAATCTGCCTTAACCTATTTATATTACACTTAATTATATCTTTCTTTTTTTTAACTTACAAACATCTGAAGTAACTCACCATTAGACTTTGCATACGATTTGAGAGAACTCACCAAATCCAGAGAGTAAATGCTGACAGCAGGAATCAATTATGAAACCTAATATGAGATTAAAAGGTTCCTGAGCATATCTGTAATTGAATTGTACAAAATGCCTGATTTGTGCACTGGACACAGTGCACAAGAGACCACAAGCCTAAATGAAGCAAATTATAATTCAATTATATAAATGCTTCCAGAGCAGTTCAAATCCCATCTTTAAGATCACTTAATGTGGAGAAAATGCTTTTGCTCTTTTTCTGTTATGATATAAAAAATAAACCTTATCTGAAGGGCATTCTCTGTACCACTTCTGGCAGCAAACTGGAGTGTATATAACCACACTGGCTACAGTGATGATGTTGGTCTCTAAAAGAGAAAGAAAATAGATGTTTTGTTGAGAAATATGAGAAAATTATGATAATTTGTAGTGGTGAAAAACAGTCCACTGGAGCTGTCTTGCAAGCTCAGCTCAAATGTTCTCATTTTCATGAGGCATTTATGAATTCAGTCCCCTTGCTGAGGCTGTCACCAAGTAAGTCCAGGCTGACTTAAATTTAATTCAATCCAATTTGTGCTTATCTTGGGATATCTGTTTGTTTCTTCCCTTAAAATCAATACATGCTAGAGAGTCTGAGGCTTGTAATGTTTAATTAATCCTCTTAGCTGCTTTGTTTAATTGCAGGAGAAATTTAGTCTTCACTAGAAGCCCATGTCTACACCTTACAATACCAAAGCAAAACCCCCTAATTTTTAACAGAAAGAAGAACCTAAAATGTCAGAAATCTGTAAAACATGAAGGTTCCAAGTCACTTCTGCCTCTCTTTTTTCCTCATTTTTCCAGGAGGTGATATTGAAGTCGAATGTTATCACCCCAGTCAAAAAACAAGGGTATGGCTGTATTCAAAAAATTGCAGAGAAATTATGGATAAGGTGTGAAATAAATTGGGTTGGGGATTGCAGGAGTCCAAAAAGCTTAGCTGGGATTGGTATACTTGGCAAATAACAGGGGAAATAGGAGTTTGTTTGCTTGACGTTAGTCTGACATTGATTCATATTGCTTTCTATCTGATTACTTTTAATAGGGGTTTTTAAAAATTTTTTTTTACTCTTAATTTTCTTTTCATAGTGGGGCAGATGAGTGAGGAATTCCATTAGACTTCTGCAGAGCCAGCATCAGGAATAACTCTGGCAACAGTCAGGTTGTGCTTTCTTGGCCAGACTTCTCAGCTGTTTGGCCATCACTGTTAGTCACTAAAACCCCATTAATAATAATATTAATAATAATAATAAAAGGCACCTTGAAAAACTTGGGGGGCTGGGAGGGGTCTGGCTTCCAGGCACACTGGCAGACTGCAGCCACTCAGTAAATACCACAGGAAATTGCTTAACGAGAGCAGATATAAGAATATCTCTGCCTCTAAAAATTTTTTGGCTTGGCTGCTCCTGGATAATGTGAATTAGGCTGTGTGCTTTGTGAGGCCCAGAGGGCAGAATTGGCATGACTTCCCTGCCTGTATTAGGAAATAATTGCTGCCTAGATAAGGGAGGGCAAGGTTGCCTATTAATTTTTAGTGGAAGCAGTGAATGCTTGCTGGTTGCCTCAATGTATCCTATGGAAAACCCCTCTGTTCCTCCATCAGTGGTAGCATAAAACAGATTTATGCAGTGGTTTGCCCCATCTTTCCCTCTCTGGAGGAGTTCTGGCTTGGGATGCTCCTGGGGTTTTCCTTGTCCAGGGGACACCTTGTCAGGGATGATCCCAACTGTCCCCAGTAAAAATCACAGATATGAAACCTCTATTTCTATACAATAAATTGCTGTGTAAGCAACAGCAGGCTCAGAAATATAGGTCCCGTGTGTAGATATTTCCTACAAATCCCTCGGTGTTATCCAACAGAGTAGTGGCAAACACAACTAGTCACATTAACCCTTGTGCAGGTTTTGGGCAGGTGGGATCTACCCAACAAGTTTAAATTGCTCTGTCACCTGCAGTCTTTATTTTCATTTAAAATCCCCTTCTGTATAATTCTGTTGGCTTTTAAGATGTGATGATGTAAATACTATTCCATGGGTGTGTTCAGAACAGCAGGCCAGATTTGCCTGTCTCAAAGTTGGGAGAGCTGTGCCAGAGATGAGTTGAGCTTGGTGCATTTAAGGCAAATTTCCTGATGCTTGATAGTTCTGGTGTTTGTGGTAGGCACTTCTCAATGTTAAATGTCTTGTGCATTTTAGTTTCTTTGAAAATTCTGTAGTCTGAAAGACTTTGTGATGAATTGCCAAAGTTCACATTTCAAATTACATTCCTTCTGGGCTATATTAAAAAAAAAAAAGAGCATCATGCTGCTTGTGTATTTCTTGTTCACTTTATTATTTTCTGGTTTCAAAAGAAGTGCTTTTTTTTTTTTGAACTTGTGAAACGAAATGTGTTTTTTTTGCCTAAATAGTGCACGTTCAGATTGACTGGAGAGCAAATCTTAGCTCTGGGTTCCCAGTGCATCCATTTGGGCAGGCTAATGGAGGTATTAAAACACCGTGATTCATCCTTCCCTGACTTCAGTTCAAGGTACCATCCATGGAAGCTATTTTAAAGGATAAATTGAGACCCGTCCAAATGCTCCTATAATTATCTTTTGTCTTAAATTCTTTCTGGATGGATTCTGTTCCTTCAAGCAGACAGTTTCTGCCTCAGCCTGTGGCCCCAGCTCTCTGCTTGTCTTTTCTCTGGCAGCAGCTGCACGAGTTGGTGAAGCTCTTTGGTTCTCCCCTGCCTTGCCATGGCCCATGCACCTTTCTCTTGTTCCCCAAGGTGAAATCAGCAGGGCAGATGCTCTGAGCACTCAGACCATGGGAGTTTTTTGGTCTCTAGCCTTGTGTTTCTTCCTGAATCACACTTGTGGGTGGATAGTGGGCAGACCCATGGGATTTGAGTTTATTATTGCATCCCCCACCAATGTGGGCAACACCAGCGAGTTTAAAGGGGTTCAAAGGTACATTTACCAGACATTAATTTTTGTGGTCAAGCTGTAGGAGTCCTGTTGTTCTTGAGTGTATTCTGACACCCAATCCCCCATTTGCTGTAGCTACCAGCAGCAGAGAGCAGGAGCTGCCCTGGCTGCTGGGCTCTCTCAGAGGTTGGTGGGCAGCTTCCTGCAAAACCTCCCTCGGGAGCTGTTAAGATCTGCCACGAGCTGAGAGCTCACCCCTGCACTCCACATAAACCTTTCATGGTCCAGCAGGGAAAACCATAAGCTCCTTCTGGTCTGAAAAAGCCTCGCTTCTAAACTGCTCTTCTATTACTCTTGGCCCGCTCTTCCATGGAAGTAATCCTGTAATAAAAACAAGATCTTTATTTCTTAGAGCTCTGTTTCTTTCTGCTTTCCTGAATTTCTCATCTTCCCCTTACGATATGGTCCAACCAGGCAGCAGGCTCTATATAAATCCAGTAAGAATCAAGTTTTTCTTGTTTCCTTTAAAAAAAACTCTTCTCCGCTTTCTAAACTGAAACTACCTCAGTTAAACCATTTATGATGACAGGTGCAAATTCATAGGCTTTGTTTTCTTAGCTTGAATCTGTTTTCTTTTATGAATATTATGTTTCCTCAGCTCTGCTGAACTGAACATCAGCTTTAACCATCAATAAAACTCCCAGTGCAAAACATCATGAATACTTCTTTTTAGCTTCTTCCTATAGGAGCTTCAGTTATTGATTGGGTTTTGGGGTTTGTTGTTTGGGTTTTTTTTTAGTCTAAAATTAAGTATTTTGATAGCCCCCTTTCAATGGTTAATTAAAAAACAAAACAACCCCCAACTCAAAAGCCAAAAGAAATAACAAAACTATGAATGAGCAAATTTAGGAAATGGCCCTAAAATACCTTTTGGCAAACTTTTCCAGGAACGGGCAGCTTGCCATACTTGTCTTTGGAGATGCAGGAAGTTTAATCCTCTAGAGCTGATCAAATTTGCCGAACTTTGAGCTTTTAGCAGCTTGTTTTTTGTGGTAAACAATTAGGTTAAAACAAACTGTGTCTCCTTGGCCCTTTTTGGGCTAAAAATGAACAAATTTATCCAACACAGAATGAATGCTGCTTATCTTGGCTGCCCCAGCTCTGTGTTGTGGGCTTGCTTTGGGGTGGTTTTACAGCTATTTCTTGAAATTTTGACTTGTAATGGGTAAGGGTGTGCGGTTCAGTGTGATACAGCAGCAGGGGAGGTTGAGCTGGGTCACGGTGAGTGACACGATGGCTGTGCTGGTGAAGTCAAGGCACAGGACACAGGTGCACCCTGCACCAGGATCAGCCCTGGCGTGAGGGGTTTGAGCTCTGGGAAGGGGAGGGTGGATGGGTTTGGTTCTCCTTCCCAAACCCCTGCCCTGTGCAGGCAGAGCTCATACAGAGCTGGGTGTTTTGGGGAGGTGAGGGCTGGGATGAGCATCAGGATTTAGCTCAGTGCAGCGTGGTGGGGCTGTACTCTGGGTTGGTGGCTTTCGTTTAAATAAAAAGGTCTAATTCAACATTGGATGTTTTTGTTTATATGGAAGATCACCTTTTCCCAGTGCTGGCTCTCTAAAATCCTTCCCACTGCAGCTTCTGTCATGTCAGCACATGCACTGTTTTATCTTTTCTTTAGAGCATGTGAGGAAGGCAGAAGGGGACAGGAAAACTGTCACTACCTGTGGGGTGAACTTCTTGGTAGAAGAGCTTCCCTTTCTTTTTTTTTCTTTATTTCCAGCAAAAAGTAAGCTATAAAAAATGGTGCTGTTGAATGCTGACTTCAGCTGTAAATTTTCTTCCAGAAAGTAATTCTTTTATTTTAAAAAAATTGTAGTTTTGTGTAAGTGAGCAATAGTTCCTCCCAGAGGCCTGTCTGTAGCAGGATGAGAGGATGTGTAAGAAAATGAGGCAAACCAGACCCTGACCTGCTTCTTTTTATCTGGTTGCTGTCAGCTCAACTGATCTTGATTGTCGACTTCTGCGTTCCTGAAGTTTACTTGTTTATCTGAGCAGAGGCCAAATCAAACAGCCACAAAATGTGCCTTTAATCTCCAGCGATAAAGAATACCTTGGAGAGGAAATTACATTGTAATGTTGGGAGAAGGAGAATAACTGGAGAGAAATTCATGTGAAAGCATTGCTCTGCTTTCCCTAGAAATGGTTTTGTTTTTTTTCCCATCACATTTTTCTCCCTAAAGGGGCTGGGAAGGGAAGGGGAGCTGTGGGGAATGGGAGGTTCCTGCTTGCTCTTTCAGAAGGGAATTGCAAAATATTCATTACAAAGATAAAATTTGGAAGGGAATTAAGAGTTATTTTGAGACATTAGTTTCTTTCCTAAATGCTTTGATGACTTTGCTGTGATACTGCCTTTCTTTAATAAGAATCTTTAACTTTGTCTTTACTTGATAGAGTATGTGTTAATTATCTTAATATTTTCTTTTCTTCCATATTTAAAAATCTGGGCTGGGAGTGAATTATTTTGAGTTTTTCTGGCCTCCCTGGGTGTCTCTGGACTTAGCCCTGATTGTCAGGCCTTTGGGGAAGGGATCGTATTTCATTATGTGTGGACTATCCAGCCCAGAGGTTTCCCCTCTCCCAGTTGGAATTGCAGATGCCCATATGTTCCGAAGTATTCTGTTTTTCAAGTAAAAATAATTATGAATAACTTTTCCCATGGTTTTTCCCCCCCCCTCCTTCAACCAATGGGTCCTCTAAAACCTGGGTTTTGTTTTCTTATTTTCTGGTGCTCATAACTCCGACTTAACGTTGCTTAAAGTTTTACGAGGAAAACTGCCTTTGGGCTTAGACAGTGTGTGGAAAACTTTAGTCCTTTGCAAAATTTGTTTAATGAAGCTATTTGCAACTGAAAAAGGGGATTACATTGGAAATGCCATCCAGCCCTAATGCTCTCTGCTGTAACCTATGCCTGCACACATGTAATACCTAATATCTTTACCATAACCTTCTGCCTTAGTGAGTGGCTTATCTCTGTGTGAAATTCCTGCTTAAATATTTTCAGTGAACAAGTTTAAATAAACTGACGGATAATTGCTTTCCCTCATTCCTTATAGCTTTTGGCACTTCTAGACTTCGCAGCGTTTTTATGAGGCGTTTTGCCCTCATGCTCTAAATTGGTAACCTGAGAAGAAAGCTGCTATATGCTTCATTTAAGTGAAATCGGAGCATTTTAATTAAGCCATTTCTAGGGCTGTGATGGGGTCTGACAGAGATGCAGAGCACAGCCAGCCATTGGTAAAGCCAATTATGCAGATCTTTACTTTGCCAGTCTCTCCTGCACTGTCCATCAGGCCAGTGTTGATGCTGGAAGTCTATCCCCCACTTCTGACGTGTTTCTGATTTTCCTTTCAGTGCCTTTTTCAGTGTTTTTGGTTTGTACGAACTAATTGATGTGTTAATCTGGTCTTTTGGGTTCATATGCAGCCCAGAAATCTGAGGGAAGTAGCTGTTCCCTAAAGAAAACCCTCAGATTATGTTACCAAGTGCTGTGAACCAAAGCTGATCTTGGAACCAGACCATAAAGCATAGCTCTGGTGACTCTAATCCCTGCTTTAGGATGGGGTGGAAACTGGTTTCCTGTGCTGTGCTGGGCAGTGGTTTCACTGGGGACCTTATTGGATGACTAAGAACATTATTTGGTATTTCAAACCTGTTCAGCTGATTTTGGTTGATATTTCACTCTCCCGTGGAGTTTGACACATGGAGCCAGAGCTGTGGATCACTGCCCCAGACTTCTGTGGGGGTCTGAGAGGAAAACATTATCCCTCTCCTTGTTGCTTTTGAGTAATAAATTCCCGTAGTGACTTATCTATTTCACCTCCTCTGACTCCTCAAAGAGAATGACTTACATGTTTAGTGGTATTTTGTAGCCAGGAAAGGGAAAGAGACACACAGATTCCTTAATTTGTTGCCTTTGGTATATTTTTGTTGAGTTTTCGGAGGATTGGAAATGAATATGCAGTTGTCTTCTTTAATCTAGATCTTGTGACACATTGCAGATTAAATACCATAACTCAAAGCTTAATGCTGCCTGAACATGACAGTTTCAGCCATAAGAAATCAATCATCTTGCAATACAGCCTTGAAGCACATAAAGTGCCCCAGCAATTACATTCACATGCATTTCTTGGACTCACATATTTTAAAAAGTTGTTATATTTCTGTGTTCTGTATTTCTGTTTCTGTGTTGGAAATGGCGGTATCAGAAAGGAGGAACTGGTTGCACCAGTGCTTTATTAACACAGAAAAAGTATTAATACTTGATTAAGTACATCCCTCATGTCTGGCTTTGAGATGTGCTTTTGACTGATTAGTATATGTTGTTTCTTAAAAATAGAGCCAGGAGTGGAACATGTAACTACATCTAGGGAGATGTACGAGGAAACTCTTCATAAAACCAGTGAGAAGTCTTGCAAAATTAGTATGGATCAGTAAGGGCATAAAGTTATAGCATTCAATACTTGCACTCTGAATGGACTGCCCATAGTGGACTTTGTAAATGATCCTTTTCTAACCCACAGTTGTGAGAGTTGTCTGTAAACAAGCAGGGAAATAAAAGTAGAAAAGATTCTCTTCTTACACAAGAGTAGTTGAAGATTGAGACAAAGCCATGTAAAAAGCTGGTTCTCTCAGTCTTGTAGCTCTTTTTTTTCTTTGTTTTGGTCAGTAAAAAGACCAAAACTATACTATTGATAGCTCAGAGTGAACATGGAAGAGTGGATACTGTTCTCTGAACTGGCAGCATCAGTGAAGTTTCCATGATGCCTTCTGAGGCAGAGGGAGGGTTGCAATAAAAACCTGTGGCTATGCTCTCTTTGTATGCGCTGAGAAAGAGAGGAACCACATCTACAACTTGAAAAAAGAAATGCAGAAAAACTATCTGTGTTCTGGCTCATGGATTATTACAGGATTTAATACCTTAAGGTCTGTTTGGGTCCATGTCTCTTTCCCTGTTGATTCGAAAGGCAATTTTAAAGAATATGGGTTCAGATGGTGCTCTTGCTGCTGTGCTTTCCTTGAGAAGTTTCTCTTGGTGAGGAACTTAAAATTTAATAATTTGAGCTAGTAAAAATTTTTGAACTAGACAGCTGTGGTTTTGTACAAATCTGAAATGACAGTTTACAACTTGATAAGCACAAGTGAAATCATTGTGTCCCTCAACAGCTTTTTGTTCTGTCAAAGTCACTTTGACCCAACCTTTTCTTCTATTTTGGGAATTAGTCATTGTATCCTTCTGTTTTTAATTAACCTAATTGGTGAAAAAAGAAAATTAAACAAAAGCAGCAACTTGTACCATTCAATTTGCAGATCACAATTGTGGTGTACAGTTTGACGTAGGTACTTAGCTGTTGCTGCTGGGTGTTTCTGGTGTAATTTTTTTAATGTTAAAAACGAGAGGTTTTATTTGATTGTAAGCGCTTTCCAAACCAACCAAAAATGGCATTACAACCCAGTTTCTCTACCTGGTGGTGATTGGGACTGAATTAGACTGTCATGGCAGGCTGAAACTCTGGCATTTGGCAGAACTGTAAAGGGGGGGTTGAATGTCCAGCTCATTGCTGGTGGCAAAGGCTTGGGCTGTAATCAGGACCACAAAACTCTTCCTTTACTCAGCTGGATGCTTGCCATTAAAAATATTTTGGTGCAATGCGTGCTGAATGCTGACATGTGGGCAGTGGCATTGGTGCCATCAGTCAGAGGCTCTTGGGAGCCACCAGCAGTGGTGTCGGCTGCATTTACCTCTCTTTAATCAGACTGGCTGTTGTAAATCATTTTGGGCAACCAGAAGAGCTCAAGTTCCCAAGAGGGTCCCTGAGGGGGTTCTTCTTGGCCAACTCAGTCAGCTTCAATCCACTTCATTTTGTGTTTGTCGTTACCAGGACAGCTTCATTGCTGTGCTGGTGACAGCCAAAGTCTGCTGGAAGAAACAGCGGATGCCAAACCCAGCCTGAGCTGCTGGGCTGAGCGTGGCTCCCTCACCAAAGTGGCTTGGCCAGAAAGGATAAAACCATGTGGCTAAAACCCTACAGGTCTGTGTTTAGAGCCCACCTTTGAGGCAGTGGATGTGCCATCCCTGGAAATATTCAAGGCCAGGTTGGATGGGGCCCTGAAGAGCTTGATCTGGTGGAAGATGTCCCTGCCCATGTCAGGGGGTTGGACTAGATGACCTTTAATTGTCCTTTCCAACCCAAACCACTCTGTGATTCCATGTCCAGCTCATGCCTTGACAACACTGATCAGGGCTTTTTGGCAACAAATGACTTCCACAGAGGTCATTATTAGCACTGTGCTTGCACAGGCTTTGTTGAGTGAAGAATTTCTTTTCCTGTGCTGCTGGGGGCGAATGTGATCTCTGTGTGGCTCACAAGACACAGGCATGTTCACAGTACACCAGGACCATGTTTGCAGGGCACAGGCAATGCTTATGGAAGCTTATGCTTATGGAAGACAGACCTGCTTTTCAGCATTCATATTTCCATCCCAGAGAGACCTCCCCTCCAGAATCACACAGTCACTGTTGTAGCCATGCTTGTGCCACCAGCTCTTCACTCAAGTGGCTGAATATCCTGTGTCCAAAGTGAATTTTCTTTGCAGCCGCAGTGTTTTGGGTTGAACAGTCAATGGGATGTTGAACAATCCGTGCTCTGGGTGGCCATAAAGTGCTGTGTCTGTTCTGTCAGAGCAGTGCAATAACACGTCCTATAAAGCACCGAAAGAAGGTGTGAGAAATGCAGCTCTGCCAGCTGTAATGCTGAACGAAAGGCTGGAGTGGTTTTGGATTCAGGTTAGCAAATAACTGGCGAGCCAGTACAGCTGCTGAATTTTCGCTGCTGGAAATTCGCAAGGAACCTCATGGAATTGCCAAAAAAAGTATCAGGAATGAGCAAATTTCCCAGGTGTGATGTGTGGGAGTAGCAAGAAAATTCTTGAAGAGAAGAAAGATGCTGGGAAGGACTGATTCCACAAAATTTTGTGTGTTCTTTTGTTTGGTTGGCTTTTTAAAGAAGATAAAGCAGAACAGTAACAACAAAAAAAGTGCATTTCAAAGATGCTACACAATCTCTGTGCAGTACGATGTTTTGGGCTATGATAAAGCTTTGTGCTGCAATAGCAGATGTACTTTTAAGCCAAGGGATTCATCTGCCACACACAAGGGGGGCTTTAGTGCATGTTGGCTAAGAGAGTGTCTGAGCTCTGCAGAGTGAGATGGAGAGAGGAGAGAAAATGGCTACAGGGGAGAATTATTGGCAGTTGTTTACAGCTCACATCTGAGCTCTCAAGCTGAAAGATCAGCTTTCCTTGGAGGATGATGATGCTTGTTGCTGGCATCCCTTTCAAGCCTGAGGACAAGTCAGAGAGCTGATGAGATTGTTTGGACTTTCTTCTTATTTTTAACTCAGTGTAGGTGTGTGACAGGAGGCAGTTGGTGTCCCTGGTATCTCTGCCTCTCACGGCACTCTGCTTTATCGGGAGAACTAGCTCTATAGTTCAGGACAGCTACAAAAAGTCTTAGTGATTTAGAGTAAACCATCCAGGAAGTTAAAGGGTAAATCCAGTGGCACACAGTGTTCCTCTCAAAGGGTATAACTTAAAATATTTCTGAAAAGAGTAGCTCTTACTCTTGGATTACAAGAGCTGTCTGGGAATATGGAAGGCTCATAAAAATCAGGAAAACCTCTGGATTTCCAGAACTGTGGAAATGTGTTCCTGATAAAAATCTGGCTTTGTGCTGCCTGGTATCTGTGTGGAAGCTCCTCTTGTATTTGATAGATTCTCAATGATAGTGTCCTTCACGGTGGCTTTGCTGTTGTTTAAAATATGACAATTGGAACCATTGAAGATTAGTGAATTTGGAAATGAGCCACTGCACTCTATCAGTGGGCTGCAACAAGTGTGAGGCTACCACTTTTACTGGGAAGTGGTTCCCTTTGTCCCACCTCCACTTTCTGCAGAGGAATGAGTGGTGTTATTTAATAACCGAAGAAGAATTTTAACAAAAAGTACAAATATCACGGTTAGTAATGTGATGGCTGGGTGCAGCTCACAAAGGAGGGCAAGGACTCACTTTTTTCTCTATGCCTGGCTGTGGTGTGTAGCTGGGTCAGCCCAAGACATTTTCAGGCCCTTTTGCAGGTGCTCTTGGCCTTTGGAGCAGCTTGGTGCCCTGAGCAGCAGGGAGACATGGGGGGATGTTCGCTGTTCCCATGTCATGGGAGGACAAAATGTGGTTGGAAAAAGTTTCGCTTGTGCACTCAGAGTGATTGGGAAAATACCTCCAAGTAACAGAAGTCCTAAAATGGTTCATTCTTACCCTTTCCAAAAAGGAGTGGAAAAAAGATGAGAGCAGATGCTGAACAGCGAGCAAGGAGGATTAAGGTGTGTGTGGGTGTTTGGTGTTTATTGTCTTTTCTTCAGCAGCTGCTGTTTCATATCAGTGCGTGAGACTTGGTTTACTAGTGCTTTTAATTAGGAGATACTTCTAAGCTGAGTGGCCTCAGTTAGTTTACAGGGGATTTCAGAAGTCCATCCAGTTATGTAAACTGAAAATGTCCTTGCTCTCATGAAACACTGTGGCTTTCCTGGAAGTCTGCAGTTCTCATTGATAAATTTTGTATGGGACACTGAGGTAGCAGGAACCTTTTACTGTAAGGTTTTAGCTGGGGACAGACCAGATGCCTCAGCCAATGCTGTTTTGCAGCTTTGGGCAGGGGCAGAGGTATGTGGTGGTTGTTGGATTGTGGGGTGTCTGTTCTGATCTTGGCTACAGTTTAAAAATGCCCTATTTTAAAGCACAGCTGGTCTCTTAGAGCTCTGTGTGTTCCAGGTTTGTGGGGAGGAGAGACAAGGAGGAGCATCCTGCTCAGATTTGGTGTGTAGGAAGCCTTCCAAGGAGACCTGCGCTGAGGCTTCTGCCAGATTCATGTTTTATATCTGTTTATTTTTCTGCAGATGTGTTTACACATGCAAACACATGTGTACAGATGCATGGGGTCGTGCATGAAGGCACCTCAGCCCTGAGTGCGAGGGAGAGCCTCCAGTCTGGATTCACACTGCAGAGAGTCAATGAAAAATGAGCTGTCAACAAAAGCTCCCTCTGTCCACAGTGGTGCTCTTTGGTGTTGGGAGTCTTTGCATTGAGCTCTGCCCAGGTCCCATGACAGGGAAAGACAGCTACTCTTGAAGAAATCCTGCTCCTAGATCTTAGACACATCATGAAACCTCTCTGTAACACATTTCCCCAGGCAACCTGAGCCACATCTGCTCATGTTGCGACCAAAGAGTTTTTGACCCTGTGCTGGCTCTTGTCCCTCTACCATCTCTCCCCCTTTGTTGGCATGAACTGTTAGGGGTTCAACCCCACTTTTTTCCTCTCGCTTTGTCCACAGTAGTCTCTGTTGTGGCTCTATTCTGGCTCATCCTGCAGTCCTGTTGGCAATGGGTCAGCACAGGGCTGGAGTTGGGAGCGAGAGCAGAGCCTTTTCCAAGGACAGTGCTGGACTAAACCCCTCTCACGATGGTGGCAATAGGTTAAATAATGTGTTGAAACATCCACAGAGGTAGAAACTGAAACTACTGCATGCCCAAGGACTTGTGCCTGGCATTAAACATCAATTCCTGATGAGCTGTATGCAGTTTTTATGGTCACATTTCGTTACTGCAGAAATTGTAAATATTTATAACCTACGACTTGGAGAAAATATGTTTGCCAGCGCAATGTGTAACTTAAAACTGCATTAAACTGATTGGGATGGGTTTAATCCAAAGCACTGTTACTGGGGTTTTTTCTCCTCAAGTTTGTGTACATTTGTGTAAAATTCTGGGAAAAGCCTCTCTGCATGACGAGGGTGAGAGGATCCTCAGAATTTACTGGCAACTCACATCTGGTTTTGACCTGGTCCCCTGTCTGTTGAATTGGTGGAAGATCTTCCAATTACTTGTAAATCTTATCTCCTTAAGTTACTTTTCCTCTGGTCTTTAAGTTTTTGGGTCTCTGCCAAACCCAGCTAGGGCAAGCGCAGGACACATCCCACTCCCCCTCTCCTTTGCCACTGAAGGATGGTGTGTGGGTTGAGGTTACAGCAGCTGCAGAGTCAAAGACCTCAGCCCTTTCTGGGGGTGCTGGGTGCTCCCTTGCCCCCCCTCTATTTTGTGAGGGCAGTGCTTTCTTTTGTCTTTATTGATTTGCCTGCAAAGCCAGAGGGTCATTTCCTTTTCTGATGCTGTGAGAGCCAGGGTGTAGCAGGGGCGCAGCAGGGATTAAATGGGTGTTCCCCCAAATTCTGACAAATCTGAGCTCTTGGCCTCTGGGCTGTGCTGTGGTGGACCTTTTCCCCTCCCAGCAGTGGAGGAGGTGGTCCTGCTACAGCCCACAGAGAGCAGCAGTGCTGCTGGGCACTGCTCTGCCCAGGTGTGTGTTGGTTTTGTCCTTTCCCACCCTCCATCTGCAGTGGATTCCCAGTGTGAAATGCAGAGTGGTGGCTGAGCTGGTGGCCAGGCCAGCTGTGGATAACTGTGTGGCTGTGGATAACATCAGAGCCAAACACAAACTGGGTTGTATTTGTGGCGCTGCTGCGCTGCCACCCCATGTTCCTGGCTGGAGGGAGAGCTTGTCCTTCCTTGCAGCTCTGCTCTCGGTTACCTGAACCTTGAGGCTTTTCTGTTTTGTTCTGTTTTTTCTTTTTCTTCCACAGCTGTAAAAGGATCGGTCTTACTTGTATCCTGATGAAAACAAACCCGAAAATTCCCATATGCTAAATACACTTTCAGCCACCTCTGGTTTAGCTAAGGGAGCCTGTGCTTGGGCAAAGCTCTGCAGAGGCAAGCAACTGCTTTGTTTTATGAAATCTGCATTTAAAGGCTACGTGTGCCATTTGGTCACCAGCTGACTGAGCTTGAAAACCAAAGGCCTCCTTTGACTTCATAATCTTTCAAATCATGTGTGGCACCTATGGAGACTGACTTAGCAAAGAGAAGTTTTCCAGTAATAATAATTTCATTGTAAGAATAAGGGTATGAGTCACATAGAATTAAACACATGGGGAGAATGTCAGCTTTTCAACTACATGGATTATTTGGAAGCTGATGGATGATTTTTCATAACATGCTCATTCTTGTAGGTAAAAAAAGTGGAAAGTCATTGCCCTGTTGATGAAAACAGCAGGCATCTACTGTATTGAACTTGAAACTAATTCGTTTTGAGTAAATTGCTTTTCCTTTAGCATGTCATGAGAAAAATTTGGTTTTCTGAAGACATCCAAAATCATACCTGAGGTGTGAGGAATGAAAAGATGAAGTTTGTATTTGTAAGAGATGAATTACCTGGGTTCTCATTTTGTTTTGCCATTTCTTGCTTATATCAAATCAAACTTGCAATTGTCACAAAGATTTGCAAAAGAAGTTATGATAGTGCTGTCCCAGGGATAACAGGGATTGCTCAGCTCCCAGTCCCAAGCTGGAAGAGGCCATGCCCTTTGAGAGAGAGGTGGTTACTCGTAACAGGAGAGTTATGAAGAAGTGGGGCAGCATCTGCCTGCCCTGTACAGTAGTTGTGGCTGGGGGAGGCGTGAGAGCTTGGGGCTCTGGTTTCTTTTTGCCGAACACTGATACCTGTTGTTCATGTGAATGAATTCCTACCTTCCAGTTGATATTTTTTAATGCGTATTCCTTATGTATTTTTGTCAACTGGGAGACATCAAAGCTGTTCTACCCAGGAAAAACAAGAGAGATAGGGAATGGCAATTGTTTCAAATTAAGTCTTAATGAGGTGCAGATGTTGAGCTGTGCTTGCTAGAATTTCTTTGAAACTACAGATGGTCTGGTAGTTCAGGGGTAAGAGAGGGGCTGGGAGGTTTTTTGGTTTCATTTTCCCTCCTGTGCCATTTTCATGACATGTTAGATTAGGGCTGAATGTAAATGAAGAGCTAATGCCCTGCTTGGGTCTCTGGTCTTGCAAAAGCTGTGTGTGTAATTTTGTTAGTGGAGCAGATTTTGCTAAGCAGTTTGGGCTTACGTATAATAGATCTCTCTGCTTTCCCTTGGCATTTAGCATTGCTGAGGACTGGAGGTGAATGGAGGAGAGAGCAGAGGGGCTCTGAAATGTGCAGAGACATCCCAACTGTCTAGAAATGCTTTGGACCTTTTCTGCTCTAAAATGTATGATTGTGTTTTCACAGAACTGATGCAAACGATGTTTCAATGCACGTGGCTTTCTCTGCTCTGTTAAACTTGGTAAAAAGTAAAAACTGCCTTCTCCCACTAGATCTTACATTTTACTGCTCTCTGGGGTGAATCTCAATAAATAACTGGGAACCAGATCAAAGGCCCATCTTTAAAAGACTGACTTTATAAATGCTCGTGTTCTCTAGAAGAGATGATTGTGCACATTGGGGGACAGGGCTTGGTCTGAACAAAACATGCATGATACGTGTAAGGCCTGCTTTAAAATACATAATGTTTTGGTGGCTTTTTTCCTCATCCCAAAGGTGCTGAACTTCAGAGCTTGGCTGAACTCAATGGGGTTTTCAGCACATTTGGAAGCCACACTTATCCATGCTTATTGAGCTAAGTAGGAAGCCATGAGGAGTGTTTTGAAGCTGCTTCCACCCTTGGTGAATAGAGGGATGTGGTTGCTGGTGTCTGTCTCCTGCCCTGCTGGGTGCTCCCAGCAGATTTGTCTCCTCTGGTTTTGCTGCTGAGCCCCAAAGCTTGCAGTGCCTGCTGAGAAAGAGGGTTTCACCCCAAAGAAGGGCAATGTTCAGTGTTTGTGCTGTAACGCCTTGTGCGGCCCTGTATCTCCACCGTGAATTTCTCCGGTGCTGTTTGCACGCTTGGTATTAGTCCTCCTGATAATAAATGTGAAACAAAGCCCTTGCAGTCCCTTTGATGTGGTCTTCTGCCTTTCTTCCTCCTCCATGTAATGTTAAGCCTTTTAAATCTGGATGGATAAATGCACTATCTATGGCTGTAAAAGCACTAACATAATAAAACATTCAGTAATAGGGCTCTGCTTTGTTAGCTCAAAGTCAGAGCTGTGAAATAACAAGTGAACTTCAGCATCTCTGAGCCTTCTCCCTGTTCAGCAGGAGTCAAGGAAGGTGTGATGTGGCTCATCTGCTGCCCAAAGCCTCCCTGCAAAGTGAAATTACGTTTCTAGTAATGGGTTAAAGTTGTTGGACCTGGACTGGCAGTGGGTGTGATTGAGTGAACGAAATGGTTGGAGGAAAGAAATGGGGAATTGTGCTGGTGTAGATATTGAGGCACCTCATGTGATCCCGCATTGGGTGATCAGATTCAGCCCACAAATTCGAAGATCCCTAACCAGTTAAGGAAGGAGGCTCTGCAGCATCGTGTAGGCTTTGCTGAGTCTGGCTGGCTCCAAGAGGAACTTCTGATCCAGTTTGTAGCATCACAGAATGGTTTGGGATGGGGAGGTACCTTAAAGCTAATCTCATTCCACCCCCTTTGCCATGGGCAGGGACACCTTCCACTGTCCCCAGGCCCATCCTACCTGTCCTTGAACACTGACAGGGATGGGGCAGCCACAGCTTCTCTGGGTGACCTGTGCCAGGGCCTCCCCACCCTCACAGGGAAGAATTTCTTTCTCGCATCTAATCTAACCCTGCCCTCTGTCATTGTGAAGCCATTCCCCCTTTTTCTGTCGCTCCATGCTTTTGTCAAAAGTGCAAAGGTGACTTTAGGGAAATACAAGTCCAAGCAGTCATGTGTACTTTTGATTTTTATTTGTCTTTAGCTGGTGTTAGTAATTTTTCACTAGATAAAATTCCTGTGAGCTGCAGTCCTTGCACAGCTCCTCTTTTGAAGGAAGGCAATAGGGAATATCTGATCTCTGAAAAAGTGGTGTCATCTTCAGGTGAAGGTCAGCGTGTCCTTGGGATGTTGGGTACAAGTGTGAATTGCCCCAAGCTGTGTAGAGGAAGAGCTGTAAGGATTCCCTGTCCCCACCAGTGGGTGCTCAGGGATGGAGCTGTGGGGCCACCTGAGGCATTGGGCACACAATACAGATGTGTGGTGGCTCCTTAGTCAAGGTTTGTCTGGATTTCTGGAAGAGCTTCAGATGCACTGGAGTTTGCAGTGGCCATCTGTTGACCAGCAAGTCAGTGGTTATTAAGCATTTCATATTTATCTCCTCTTTTCCTTTGTGAGATTTTTATGTAGGTTTATGTGATTGCAAAGGAGCAGCATGGTTGTAATCTCAGCTCTGGGTAGCAGATGCCGAACACTCCCAGATTACAGATTAGATTTTTTTTTTTTTTTTAAGGCCAGAAAGAATTATTAGGGTTGTTAAATCAGTATTTGATACCTCCTGGTGCAGGATTTCTTCCAGAAACCAGATTAAAACCTCTCATTTTGGAGAGGTATCTAATCTCCTGTGTAAGACTCCAAGTAGTGGCAAGTCATCCATCACAGACTAAAGTAGTCAAGCAGTGGTGGGCCAGCAGCAGGAACTTCAGATTTGGGTTTGGAGGAGCACCCAGGCTTCACATTCTTGCTCAGAGCTTATCTGGCAAACCCAGACCGCTGGAGCCTGGTGGATTCAGCGTGGGAGCTGAAGTGAACAGCCTTCTTGCTTGCATGGCTGCATGGAAGCTGCTTTGTCACTCAAAATCTGTGTGTATTTGAGTACAGAGTAGAGTAATATACCTGGGATTTTGGGAAGGATTGAGTGCAGGGGCCGATGTTTTACACCACATGTTAAAGCACTACTTGATCCATCCCTTTCCCATGTGCACATCCCTAACAATGGTGAAAGCATGACCGGGAACAAAATGTGCCTGAAAGCATTTCTTTGTCCTTTCTTTTGGATTTAGTCTATGCCAGAGGCATGTAGGTTTAAATTTTCCCACTTTCTCCATTAATCCATTTGTTGCTCTGGAGGAGATGTGATGAAGAAGCAGCTTGTACTGAATGGAGTGAGTGTGCGAGAGTCCCAGCTCGTGTCAGCAGCTGCTTTTGAGTTTCCTGAGTGAGAAGTGAGAAGCTGCGGTGACATAACAACCTGTCACCACCAGGGAATGTCACAGTGCCTATGGGAGAGCAGTTTGGTGAGGGAGGGAGAGAGATATAAAATGATAAGAGAGCATAAATCCAACGAGCTTGACTTAATGTTTTTCACTGAAAGTTCTATTTACCCATGGAGAAATAGAGCAGTTCAAAGGGGAAAGGCTGCATTGTTCATTGAGAGATAAACTCCATCTGTGCTATTTGATATTTTTTAAATATTAGGTATTTTATAGGGATTTGAAAGATACCTGATTACAAGTGGTAAACTTCAGCCTGAAGTGGGACATGAGTGGCTGTTGTTCAAAGACAGGGAGGGTGTACATGGTCTGGAGCTGTATTTGATAGGTGGCAATATTGACAGACAGGTTATATAGACAGTGCAGTGCTTGAAGCTGCAATGTCTACTGACAAGGCTGGGCAGGAATAGAAAAATCAGGTGCTGGTAAAATACAATCATTATGTAGACATTAACTGTTAATGAGGTGTTTTCTGACTGGTGAAAAGCTGGAGAAAGAAGTTTAGTGACTCAAGAATCTTTCTTCTCTGCTCTTTGCACAAAGAACTTTTCTTCATAGGAATTTCTGTCATTAGGAGCTGACTTTTGGTTGAGTTTCCCTTTTGTATAAAATTCTCTGAACCTTTTGTAAGTGACTACTAATGATTTTTTCTTTTTTTTTTTTTCTGCCTTTGCTTTTGCTTCAAATAAATCTTTGCTGCAGTGGCCTATAGAGCCTTTTCTCAGTCTCTGTGGCTGACAGCAGCCCCATGTCTCAGTGTCTTGTTTAGGTTTCTGCTTACTTTGTTCCAGGCATTGGCGTGCTGGCATGGAAAATGGTCAAATTTTCGAAAATGCTAAAATCCTGACTATGTAGTATTGTGGTGAGAGGAACATTCCAGTCACGAGTGGCTGCTTCTTGCCCTTGCCATCCTGGGAATAAAGAGAGTGCTGGCTCCAGAAGGGATGTCCTGAGATGCAGGTCAGTGCTGGGCCTTGCCGAGGTCACCCTGCGATGGCGCACGGGTGGCGTGAGCCCGGGCAGTTCATTGTGCAAGAGCCTGCGCTGGCGGAGCCCTGCCGGAGCCTCCCGCACAGATTGCAGTGCTGGGATGGACTCATTGCTGTGTCTGCTCTCAGTGCAGTGCCACTGGGGAGGATTGTGCTTGCTGCCCACAGACATTCCTGAGCAGGAGTGCCAGCCAGGCCCACGATGTGTTCTCCCCTCGCTGCTCAGCTCTGGGCTGAGAAGGAACTTTGGGGGAAGCAAGTTGTGTTTGGCTCACATGGAGTTACCCAGGTTTGTTCTCAAAATGCAGCAAGTGAGGACTCTGCAGAGCAGAAGGCTTTCTGAGAAAGGCACTGTGGGTGGCACGGGTTTCTCTGGTTGTGTCACTGGTGCAAACAGGCGACTGGCAGCAAACTCAGTAAAACTCAGAGAAGCCACACACAAGGCAAAGGTCTCACTGAGCGTTATCAGCTCTGGTGGATGGGCAGACTTGTCCTTACTGACCCTGATGGCTTAAGGGGCTAATCACAAAATCAATTGCAGAGTGAAAACAAGCAGTTAATTTGGGAAGGATGAGACAAGAGTGTCATCAAAGTCCCACAGGGTGTCAGGACTGGAAGTGCCTCATTTCGTGTCAGCAGCATCAGCCAGGCGATGTTCCTTGGCCTGTGGCTGGTTATTGAGCTGGCTACAAGCTACAGTGCCTGGTCAGCAGCCTGGGGCTTGCATGACACCCCAGAATTGTTTCTAGCAATTCAAATAATGATCATTTTATTGCAAAATAAACAAACAAACAAAACCCTAAACCATAATGTCGGGAGTTGTAAGGATTTTCTCTTTTTTAGGTTTTTTGTAAGGCTTACATGCTAGGAACTTAATCCAGTTGGCGCTTTATCTTTGTTTTGCATACTGAATATAACCTATTTGCATTTTCTTCTGCAATTCTGTGGTGAGGATGAGTTTTAAGCTTTAAACAAAAGAAATATCTTGTCTAGGATAATATAATGGAAGCTTATAGGGAGTTGAATTTATCTGTGCTTCTGCAGTGGGTTGGTAATGGTGTCGGGGTCTGTCTCTGCTGCTGGCTGAGGTCTGTCCCCAGGGGTGGCACTGTCCATGCATGTAGCACCCTTCAGCTGTTCCTGGGACTCTCTGCTGTCCCATCATGGTTGCTGTCCATATCAGAGTGTTCTCTTCCCGCAGTGCTGGAGGAAGCCACCGCTCTGCTCTCCAGCCCTCTCTGCCTTCAGGGTGCAGCCCTGTGGTCACGGTCCCTTTCTCCCTTGGGCTCAGCCCTCCTTTGAAGGCTCCCCAGCATGGGCCAAGTCAGCATTCCATGTGGGAAATTTGGGCAGGTCAGGTGCTGCAGGGCAGAGAAACAGCAACAAGCAATTTTTGTCCTAGTTTTAATCTCCATGCCAAGGATGGAAAAAATATTTTTCCTTTTGCCTTCAAGTAAAGATTCCTGTCTCTTCTTCAGCTAGGGTGAGTTTGGTGGTTGTGTGGCATTTCCTGTCCTTGCCTGTGTTTTGTGTAAAGGGTGGAAAACTCTGTTATGATTTTGGTGTGATCTCCAGAAAAAGGGTCTGATCTGTGCTGGTATGTGAATGTTCTGCTGCAAAGGAAGCTTTTTTATAGCCCTTTGTGCTGACTGTCCATCTTCCTCTGGAGGAGGTTGGTGGTTTATGGCACATACATGGAATTGGATGTTCAGGCTCCATCTCCCAAAGGGAATTTTTGGAACTTAACCTTGCTGTGCCACAGTTCTGCTCCACAGTTCAGTAACAGCACTGGATGAAGTGAAGTTCTGGTGGTTCCTTGCATTTCATGGTGCTGCAGTGTTAAGGAAATGTGCTTTTGTATACCTTTTCCTGGAGATAATGTTTAAAGGAATAGAAAATAAATCTAATTTTTCTACTGAATAGAAGGTAAGGAAATGATGGAATAGGTGGCACATTTCTAGTTCCTCCTATTTAACTGGAAAATATTGATCAGGGCCTGTTCTGCTGTTCTGTGATGCTTTGCTTTCCCTCCTTTCCCCTGGAATTCCCCTGTGGTCCAAACCATACCTCTTTCCACCAGTGCCTGGAGAGTGACAGTCATGGCTGTGACTGATTTCCCAAGCTGAGTCTGTTTCCCACGACAGTAATTGGTTGGTGATCATTCCCTGTCCTTATCTCAACCCAGAGTCTTCAGTTATGTCTTGTCCAGATGAGGAGAAGGAAAATGGAGCGCCTTTGGTGGGCACCCAGAAACCAGCCAGGATCAACCCACCACAGGGAGACATGATGCACGAGGGTTGCAGGACATAATTCATATTTATTATGTACTAAATGAGTATTTGTATTCTTGCATTTGAATTTTAACTTGTCAGAGAAGGACTTTGATTTTCCACCATGGAATTGGTAATCACACAATCTTAAATTCATGGGCTTTCGCCATAGTTCAAGTGCATCTTTGAAATATTTTCAAGTTGTTCAGCCCCTGTTGCATTCAGGTTCTCCTTTTCCCAGCCTTGGCCACAGGGATGGGAATCCTCTCTTGTGGAAAGCAGGATTTTTACACCATGCCCTACTTCCAGGAACTGCTGTCTGTGGGGGAAATGCCTGTTCTAGAACAAGATTTTGAAAAGCAGCAGTGATTGCTAATGTTGATAAAACTAAAACCCTGTTCGTGTTTGACTGGGACTGCACAGCTTCTTGTTCGTGGTGACGCCTTTGGGTTTCTCCCCTGGTGCTGCCAGTGCTGGGCAGACATCGCTGGTGGTGGTGTGGTACCACATGCGACAAGCACGAGAGATAACTTTCCCTATGCCCTGTGCTCATGGAAAAAACCATAAAACTCCTTTACAGCTTGCTTTTGCAGTGTGTAAGGGAGTGGGGCTGGGATGCCTTGTAGCACCGCAAATACCAGAGATAATGGGGATGTGCGTTTTCCTTTTTTAACCATAATGTGCTTGCGCCTTTCCAGGGCAGCAGGAATCCTCTATAAAGCTGCCTCGAGTGTTTATGGGGCTTTCACTTGCTGTGGTACATGTCAGCTGGAAGGGAGGGTCTTTGAGTGGTCTCCTAATGAGCAGTAGAGGGGGAAAACATGTGCACAACCATGCCATACACTTTTGGATGGGGAGAAAGGAGTAGGACATGGGTTTTATAAATTGCTATGTGTCCTTTGTTATTGTGTGGCTGATGCTGCCTCTGGGAGTTTTGTTGTTTCCCTGTTCAGTTTTGCACAAGAACTAACACACACCAGCTCAAAGACCCTCACCATTTTTTTTTATTTTTTTTTTCCTCTATGAAACTGGTTCCCAGTGAACCTGAGCCATGTGCAGGGGGTTCCCAGGCAGCATGGAAAGGGAGGCCCAGCTTTGGGGGAATCTTATTTATTTTTCCCCTGTCCTGCTGCTTTCTCAAGCCAGCTATCTCTGAAGTCGGGGCAGGAAATGAAAGGGCTGTGAGAGGTCAGGGGTGCCTGGCGAGTGCTAAGGACCTGCCTGCCGAAAGCCTGCGGTGACTCTCCAGGCTTCGACACAGAAGCAGAAAGCTGCAAATACCTAGAAGCATTTCTAGCTTGATTCTGTTAATAGTTAAGCAAAAAAAAAAAAAAGTGCAGCCCTTCCAGAAGGGGAACATAACTTTGTATTGAGCTGGGTGCTGTATTTGGAGTGCAGAGCTGTGCTTTGGGTAGGAGCAGTGTGGCTGCTGCAGGAAATTCCATGTGATGCTCATTAAAGGTCTATAGGGATTACCTTTGGAGCTGCATCCTTGTTGCTGTCTTTAATTTGCCCTTCAGCTGTCATCTAAAACTGCAAGACGCTGATGAGAACTTGAGTCTTAAACTACAAATCTTCTCTTGTAGTTTCCTGGTGATATTCAGTATACAAGAGGATTTTTTAAAGCATTCTTTATATAAATATTAGGAGTTGGGCAGCAGAGCTCACAGTATCAGTAGAGAGCTTTTCAAAGGATTCCCAGTTCCTCAGGGCATCAGCCAGTTAAATGAGGTGGTGGGCAAGGCAAAGGGGAAGGATGTGCAGTGCCAGGGACCAGGGTGTGTGGCTGGGAAGAGGGGATTGAAAAACAGGAAAGCCTGGTTTTCCATAGCACCCTGCTCCTGAGTTGGCCTTGCTGATGTGCTGCAGATGTTTTACCCCTGGAGGAGCTGAGGCTGCCCAGCCATCCCCATCTTGCAGGGGTGTGAGTTTAACAAAATGCTCTGAAGGATGGTCCTCAGGGTTTTTGCTTTTTTAGTGGAAGTATTTGTAAACAGCAGTTTGTTTATTTTGCCCCCCTGCTCCCAAGCTGTGGTGGGTGCACCTGCCCTGTAGGTGCTGACAGATTGAAGCTTGGAGAGTTTTAGCTTTCAAGGATGTTTTCCCAAGTGCTAATGAAGATTTTTGCCATATACTTAGTGATCTTGTGAGAACTCCAGTGAACTACCAGAAAACACATTTGGAAGCTAATATTTCCATTTTTTGCATTCCCTCGTCATGGTTTCAAATAATAGGGAAGTGGGCATTTCAATTAGAATTTTGTTTAGTTCTTGTGTATGAGTAATAAATCAGATATCTGCTGTGCAGGTTTTCCTCCCGGCTTGAATTATTTAACTTAGTTCCACATATTTTTTGCCTGAAACATCTCAGGCTTCTTTATTTTACAAAAAGTTTTTTTCTTTTTTTCCTTCTGAGTTATGATTTTTGTATTGTATGACTTAAAAAAAGCTGCATGTAGTGTGCTTTTTTGGGCGCTGCTAATGGGCAGACATTTGTAAACCATTAGCTTAAGAATTAATAAGAACAGATAAGAACAGTTTTGGTGATTCCGTCAAATTAGACATTTGTTTTATCTTAGTAGAAGACTTTCCAAGTCACAAGCAGATCAGCTGCCAAACTGTCATTGACTTTTTGGAGGAGTAAGATGCATTTCTGCCTTACGCAGCATCCTTTTAATGGGATGCACCTTCTTGACCTTCTGTGTTTATGTAGATACAACTATAATCGTGCAGAATTTTTATTATTTCATTATCTTTCAAAGGAGTCATTAGCAGTCACTGGTATTCCTCCAATATCCCTGAAGATGAACTCTCCTGTGGCCTTGTACTGAATGCTTTTTAAAGAAGACTGTGTGTAAGCTACTCCACAGTCTTAAAAGAAGTTTTTTTTGTTTTTGGGTTTCTTAAACACAGGATCCCACATTAGGTTACAACTGATTGTCAGCATTTGTAAAAGCTTATTTCTACTTGTATTTAGAAAGAAATCTATGTTCATTTTTCAGATGCAGTGTTCTAAAATCATCTCATGGAGCAAACATACATTTAGCATTACCTCAGTTTGTGTTGCAACTCCATAGAAAAACAAATGATCTTTGTCAAAAATAACACAGAGCTGGTGCCAGTGCTTCTATTGCTTAATTCTCACATTTATTTCAAACAAGCACCTTCATGCTTGGGAGCAGCTGCACGTAGGCATCTGCAAAACCATCTCATCATCCCCATCTGCATCCCACTCGTAAATGTCTCAAGGTTTTAAAAAAATAAAGGAAAAGGCTTGGCTGGTAGGATGCTTTACTACATTGAGCGTTAGGGGGTTTTGTACTTCTGTCTTGGTTTGGCTGGGCTGTTACTTTATGAATTGAGATCTTTTTGGGTAAGGGGTTGCCTTTGCACTGTGTTTGTGCAGCACTTGCCGTGGGTTTTGTGTGTGACTGGAGCAGGGTGACACTGGAGTACCAAAAAATGCGAGTGCTTCTAATGAGGGTAGAATTTGCCTGGCAGGGCTATAAGCTCCCTGCTTTCCAAAGACAGTAATGGATTTCCTTTATGGATGGTACTAACATGCTCACCTCCCAAAGCTGCTGAATTGCTTTTCTTCTCTGAAAACATTGCTTTGCTCTGGAAAAAACCACCACAGGGGCTCAGCACTTCTCTCCTGCCTATTTGTTGCTGGGTTTTGAGGATATGTCTGACACAGAGCTGGGGTTGGGCTGGACAGAAAGCCATTGGCACTGTCGTGGCTGCTTGGTGATGCCACAGCAGATCTCACAGACCCTCCTGGTGCTGAGGACACTCATAGCTGAAGAGTGAGCTGTCATTCCTCAAGGGTCAGAGAGGAAACAGTTTGTCTTCTGTGATCCCAGTGATACTTCCTTTTTATTAATGGATCTCCTGGTGCAGGACATCAGAATGAGTTTTTAAGAATGAAATGAGCGGTCAGGACTGTTCTTTGCTTGAGAGGATATTTTAAGTGTTTGTAATATAATCCGTGGTTCGTGGTCTTAGCAGTAGTTTTCCAGAGTAGCACAGAGTCAATGGAGGGGTCGATTACACACACACGGAGAGGAGGAGTTGGGAGAATAAACACAGGAGAAAAATACTGTGTGTTGCAATAAAAATAAGCAAAGATCTTCTCATGGGCTCTTGAACTCTGTGCTGGGTTTGACGGGCAGCATGAGGTTTGCAGCTGTCATTCTTCAGCCTCTTGATGGGGACAGCTTGGTAACCTGGGAGGTCTTTAAATACAAGCAGCAGATCAAAAGCAAGAGGGGAAAATCAAGCTCTGGGCTTGACTCTGCCCATTAGGTTATGTTCCTTGTTTAAATCCACTTTTTTTTCACTTGGAAGCATGTGAGGGAACTGTGTGCTGCTAGCACCACAACTGTTTCTGCGGTTTGCAGATGTAAATGCAGCACTCGGTGCTAACAACACTAACTAAAAGGCTCTGGCTGTGATTTATGGCTGGTACATATGGCAATGAAACAATATCCCCCCCGTGAGCGTGCTGGTATGAGTGGGATGTGTGATGAGTCTGCCCGGGGAACAGGTGGTCACGTATTATTTGTGGGCTCCAAATCTCCTGCGCTGTGTGTTGTGTGCAGGGTGAAACCTAATGTTCAGCTGCTGGCTGCCTTTGGCTCTGCTGGTTTGCAGAGGAGAAGTGGCTGGTGCTGGGAAGGCACAAGGATTCTGGTTCTGCAGTTTCCTCTCCACAGTCCAAACCAATTTTATCTCATGCAGCTTTTCAGTGGAGCTCTTTTGCCCTGCAGACAAGACAGAGGGATCAATGACTGCTCTAATAGTTATCCTTAGGTTTATGTGCAGTCTTCTTTTCTGAAAGGGTTAGTGGATTTTATTACCAGCGTGCAGCAGAAACTTTTTGACTAGTGCCATCAAACACCAAAACATTTCTATTCTGCAGCAGACTTCAAAGGGGGAGAAACAGAACAAAGCTAGGAAGAAGATAAAAACAAACTTGCCAACTATCCAGGATGCTGTAAAGCCTTTATTGATTCTGCTTGGGAAGATCTTCATAATTCTACCAGACCTGGACTCAAGTAATAAAATCTTTAAAGGAATCTGTCCAATCATATGTTCTCTCTATCCTTGAATTTCATAAGCAGTGTAAACATGGAATTTTACCAGGCTTTAGTCCCAGGAGGAGGCTCTTGCATACACAAATGAGAGCAAGATATGAGTGCTTTTCCCATTTTTCTTTTCCCCTTTTTGCATGTTGTTTACCATTTAGATTTCATGGACTTGTATATTTCCCTGATTATTATCCAAAAGGAAACCACAGTAATTAGGGAGGTTTTGGTATATACAACATCCTAGTACGTCTCCATAAAACAGAAAATGATGATGATTTGACTTGAGGTCAAATAATTGTAAACCTCCATCTGACAGTCCCTCCCTTGGAGCTGTGTTCTTCATGGCAGCACTGTAGTAGCACACTGGGAGTGGGGAAGCTCTCATTGTGTCTCCATGATGAGTATCAGCAGGACATCAGGGGACTGTTAGTTATTTCAAGATTAGGGAGTCTGGAAAATTGTTTGGGGGGGTTAGTTTGGGCGTTTTTTTAAGAAAAAGGTAGAAACATTTTGAGATGTGTGTTTGTTGACACAGGACTCTGCTTCCTATTGAGAACATGGTCCCAACTGCATGGTTTAAAGCCTTCTGCAACTATTCCTGTGTTAGGTTTTGGAGCAGCAATGTTGTTGCTCTGAAGTGCACTTTCATGTGCACTCATTGAGAAATGAGGTCTGTGGACTTGCACTGAAAGCAAGCTGCTTTTAGATCTTGTGATGATAAACTGAAAAATGGAGGTTAGAAATCTCTCTATGGTATCAACCACTGTAATCCTGCGGTGTGAAACAGAGAAATGCTGTGGTATGAGTGAAAGATGAGTGTGCTTTTCTTGGAAATAAGAAAGGGAAAGAGACTCAAACTTCTTGGAGAATGGATTGGTTGGATGTAATCCAGTTGTGGACTTTGAAGAAAGTGAGATGTGCCATGAGCTTGCTGAATTCTCATGATGCTTATGCATCCAGCAGTTTTGTGTAGACAGCTTTTAACATCCCAAATAATAATCTCATGTGATTTTTGTGACATATGTCTCTGAAATGCATTGCTCTGGTCAGTCTTGGCCTTTCCTTTGTCTCTTCCTAACCATCCTTCCTCCAGCTCCTGAAGATACAGCTGTCAAAGTAACATGAAAGGTGTGGTGGGGTGTTTGACTAAGCAGTTTCTATACAAGCAGGACAAGCCTGCAGGACACATCTGCTCGGAGCTCTCCAGGGAGCTTTCATTGAGGTTAAAGCCGAACATGTGTTGTGAAGAGGTTGGGTGTGGTTGGGGTTGGGGTTTCGCTCCACTCTGTGGGGTTTTTGGGGCTTGTTCTCTAATGACAAGATACATGTGGTGTGTCCATGTTGTAATTACCCAACAGCTGCTCGAGTGCCAGGCGATAAAATGACAGACAAAATGTGCTGCAGATAAATAAAATAGTCTTGTGTGTGGGAGATGAATGAGTAATGACTGGGAAAGATGAGAGACATCTCAGGCTCACCTACATCTTGAGACAGTATGTGTGTCTCCTCCCTTTTCCAGAAGGAGACAGAGGACCTTCAAAGTGTGCAGAGGAGGGTGAAAATGGTGATGAAATTTTTGGGACAGCAAGAATCACTGAATAGACAGCTCTTGCATGTTTTTGAGTACCTTGCCAGGAGCAGGAGGAGTCCCCTGGCTGTTTTGGTTGGCATGATTTGGGTTTTTAGCCAGGGAAGAGTGCAAATGCAGTTCCCCTCACACAGTTCCTGCCGTTGTTTGCTGCCCCCAGGGTAATCACAGGAGCTCAAGAGATTATCTTCTCATCCCGGGAAAAGCATTTTCCCCATTCCCCCCGTTGGACATGGGTTAATAATAAAGAGGAGAGTCATCCCACACATGTTCATGTCTCAACTTCTTGCTAATGCAGTCATGTGCGTCAGCAGAGCTGCCGCCAGCAGAGCCGTGTAACACCCTCTTCCCCCAGCCCTGCACCCCTTGTGCAGAGCAGAATCCTGCTCAGAGCCGTGGCATGCCATGCAAACCGCTGTGGAGAAAGCCGAGTTTGTGGGTTTGGCAGAGCATCCGTGGGATGGCATGTGAGCATCTGCCCGGGCACATGGCTGCACAGCTGGAACAGCTGGCAGCAGCACCCTGCTCCCACCGGGGACCCATGCAGGTAGGCAGCCTCAAACAGTGGCTGTCCTCGAGTAAAAACCTCTTGTCAGCAGATTTTGAGGTGGTTGTTTTGGGTATTCATTGGACTCTCTATTTTCAATAAAATAATCAAGTGGTGATTTTCTAATTAGAGTTAGGCTTTCCTTTTTTTTCTGAAATATGGCTATAAGCTGCGTTTTGTTTAAGCTATTTTTTTGTGTGGCTGTGCCGCCCAAACTAAATATTAAAGTTCTCCAATTGATTTGATTGGAGATGATGAGGACTCTGGTGGGGAACTCTCAGAACTCTCATGGAGTCGGAAGTTGTACGAGGGCTCTTTTAGTTGGTTGATTTTATTTTTTTTTTTAAATCCTATAGGTTTTCTCCTATAGAATAGAAATAGATCATCTCAAATTTAGTCAGCTGCAGGTGTGATTTCCTGGTCTTAATAAAAAATCATGTAGCAGGACAAATGGTTGTCTCTTGTGTTGACCCAGGATCTGGTCTTGCTTGTTTGCTTGCGAAGGGAAGTCTTTTCCTATCAAAATAAGGGAAGAATTTCTAAATGTTAGAACCACTGATATAAGACACCTCAACACACATATGACATTTAATGTTTCTGGACTCCTAAAATCTTGCTTTTATCTTGGGATCAAACCCCCCCTTATAAGCAGTCCTATGTCAATGATTGGCTCAGAATAATTTGCAATGTGTGTTTTGCTGGTGGTGTTCAACAACAACAAAATGCCTTTGCTCCTTTTATGGTGCTACCTTCATCTTTCTAGATTATGCTGTCCAATTAAACAGATCAGAGATGGGCAGACACTGAGCTGAATTCATCTTTCTAAAGGTACCTCTTCCCAGGGTCTCAGTCCACAAGCAAACAGAGCTGGTTAAAAGTCTTGGTGAGAAGCAGCTCTGCTGGGGACAGGGGACCCCTCTAGACATTGTAATCAACGCTTTCTCTGGACTCTGAAGGGGTTGGGATGGACAACTCTAGTGGAAAACTCTCCTTCGAAGTCAAAGCAGGTGAGAGAAATCCCACTCTCAAATCCTTATCAAACATGCTGGAATAATTTTGCTTTGCTTTGAGGCTTTCTCTCATCATGCGGTGCCAAAAATAGAGCGAACTATCTTCAATTTACTCAAGAATTTAGTTTTTATAACTCCTTTCAGACAGAAACATGTGAACACGTTTCATAATTTCCTTTACAATTGTGTGCATCCATCAATGCAAATAAACAGGCTGCTTGAATTATTTAATGTTGGAGTGCTTTGAAAATGTAATGTGCTGTGTAAATGCAAAGTATCAACGATAGAGTCCTACGATTAATAAGGCCTTTTATTAAATAAATGCCGGTTCTTGCCAAAATTCCAGAGAGACTTGTGGTAGAGCATGTGTACTTAACAGGTCAGAATGTGAAAGTAATAACACACATTCTCAAATAGAAAACACATGTATTTGTTTTTAAACTTGGATATATTATTTTAAATTCTTAATACCCTCACCCTTCTTTGATTAAAGGGCCATAGACTAAGTGGGGTTTTGTAAGAGATTTTCTAACAGATGTTCACTGCTGAGAACATTTCAAACTGAAGACAGAACAGATGAAAATCTGTAGAGGAAAATATAATATAAAATTGATCTTTAAACTTGGAAGTCTGTGGGAAATAATGAGCATAGCTTTCCTTCTCTTAGCAGTTGGTGCTTTGAACTGACTGGGCAGTTGCAGAAATCCATGTACAGCAGTAGCAGGAGGAAAAAATGAAGCGGGGAAAAAGGGGAAAACAGGTCTGAGAATTAAATAATATTCTGATCATACAAAGAAATTAAGCTGTTTGAGTAAAGCCTCATGAATGCCACTTAAGTGAGCAAGTATATAATGTTATGCTGAGGCTTAGGTCTCTGTCCTATCTCAGCTGCATCATCTTGAGTGGAAAGGTTGCTCAGATTGATGGAGCTTGTGTTATCAAGCATTCCTTTATTAGTTTATTAGTGCTCCATTCTTGTTCTGTTCAATTTATCAGCTCTTACTACAAACAGATTAGAAGCAATGGAAGCTTTATCTGACCTGAAAGCCTCGAGATTTGGCCATGAATATAATACTGTTTTGTTACACAGATCACTGGGGAAAAAAATTGAACTAATCAAGGAAATAAATTGCATGGACACTTACAAGTTTGGGCTTTTGAAGAGAGATTACCTTTGCTGTTCAGCAGGATGTGTTTGGTAAATTACTGTGCAGTGCTTTGGGGGGAGGGAGGTGGAGATGTGGGGTGGCTTCAGTGTCCTGAGGTATTTGTGAAGATTCCAAGCATGACATGAAGGTGCCAAACAGCCTCCCTCGCTGCCTGCTTCAAAGTGGGTGTTTTGATAATTGCAAAGGAATCTGAGATCAAAATCTGTTGAAGCACAGCTATAGATAACATCAGTAGGCAAACAGAAAAACAACGTTAAAAAAACAAAAGGGAAACTTCAAACAACAAAAAAAACTAAACAAAAAATGAAACAAGCCAAAAAGCCCTAAAACTAGAGAATGCGTGAACTTTAGTGTCCCAGGCTCCCTTCTCCCTCCTCATCAGGCAGGCAGGGTAACCAAAAGGGACAGGGCTGGCACAGCTGCTGTCTGTCCCCAGGGACACTGCTGGGAACTCTGTGGCTTCAGTGTAGGCTGGAACAACATATTGATTTGGAAATCTACTACAGATGAGCATTTAGGGAGCAAATTGATGGGATATCTCCTGTCTGTTTTGATATATGTGAGATAATGTTTTGGCCATCTTGAACTCTTTTCTGCATTGCTGTGTGAGAGCATGAATGGAGTAGCTGGCTCTGTGCGTTGATCTTTAGCCATGACGGAGCACGAGGACATTGGTATTTTGTGGCAACTCAAGTTTTCTCTTTTTTCAAGTTCAGTTTGCATATTAAACTGCTGAGTAGCTGTTAAAAATGGTTAGCACAGGATATGGACATTCTCATTGTACAATGTATCTCTTAATTAGTTTCTACTTCTAGCTGCTTTTGTTCTTCCTTTTGTTTACCATATGGATTATGTTTATCTATGGATTTAAATAGTGAATTAAGGAGGTTAGAAGAGTTTGATCTTTGCCAACCTCCTATACTTTTCCAATTGCCTTTAGACTTAGATTTTTTTTATATCCTAGTGCAAATATGAAACTGGGTTTTGATTCTGGAAAACTTTGGCATATCTTCTTTGAAGAAAAATTTGCTCTTGATGCTGTGATTCAGCTGTATCTAAGTCTCTTTGCTATGTTCTTTTTCCTTCCTCCATTTTTGTTGCTATTAAATATTAATAGGAAATATGTTTGAGGGAAGGTTTTTTCCCTGTGCTGAATTTTTGGATCAGCAGCGCTGGAACTCTGTGGTGCAGGTCTGGAACCAGCGCCTCTGCCCATTTTGATATGGGCAGAGTCTGGCTTTGGTTTGTATACAAGAATTTGTTAAAAGCAGGAGGATCATCTTTCATTTCATTTACTGAGGGAAGCATTTTTCACTACAAACCAAGTCTGGAAACAGGAGAATGTCGTTTGTGGAGAAGGCAAATTATCAGGTTAAGGATAGCAAGGGCCTTCTGCTTGGGAGGCAGTGGCCCTGCTGCTCTCTTGCTGCTGAAAAATGGTGACATCTATCAATCCATCAAAGGGCAGAGCAGTAAGGTAAACAACAGCCCTAAACAGGGACATCTGGCTCCCATAAATTAATTGGCCATTTACACAGCGAGGTCTGTTTGCATGTAAAAGAAGGCCTTCCTGCTAACACTGTCATACGCTTTTGATTCTCCTGGTTCATCCATGAATTAGGATGGCTTGTTTTAGTCATCTGGGTTTAATTTATTTTACTTTGTCACTCTTGAAATGAAGAGGAACTGGGCGGTCATGAATCATCTGACACTGACACTTTGTCTTTTGATCCTCTGCGATCTTGCTTATATTTTTCTCTTATAATAAGAAACCCAAGAAAAGGGGATGATGAGTCTGTCTGCACGAACGTGAGTTCAGACTCCTCTTCCCCTGAGAAATCTATTTTTTCCCCCTGCTGCCACTGCTGTTGAGTGTAATTGATGGTGTCATGGGCTGAAGAGGTTTCCTTCTTGCTAAGAATATTCGGAGCAGTCCCCAGATGTGAGAGCAGCCCAGGTTCCCTGGACAGATGCTGGCAACGCCTCATGAGTTACTAACTGGGCATGACAAGCTCTGAAGCCTGGACTGACTCTGGGGCAATCAGGAAGTTTTAGCTGACCGGACTCTTGAAAAACACGAGGATGGATGGAGGGGTGAGGAGGTGCTGCTGTGGGGATGGACAGGGCTTTGGAATGCATCCAGTGGAAAGACTGAAGCAAACTCAATCCGCTGTAAGGAATGGATTTATGTTCCTGGGCCTGCGGCCAGGACATGCTGAATGCATCCCAGAAGTGTTGTACTACTTATTTAACATGCCTTTTCCACGGTTAAGAGAGGTTTGCCCTTCAGGGTTGCTCTCCTTGATTCATCCATTAAGTAATGTTGCAGTGGGAGGGGGGGAAGGCTCCCAACATGTTGTTTTAGCTTGAATGAAGTAACCCTTGCTGCCACATGTGGCACTGAGGATTGTCATCCAAATTTTTGAGTCTGTTAAATAGCTGAGGCTTCCTCTCTTCTTCACCCTGAGGTGAAGAACACATGGTCTGGCTTTTCCACGAGTGTTATTGAGCTGAAATGTTGGGGTTTTTGGTTTGGATTGGTTGGGTTTTTTTTCAGGCATCTGTCAGCCGTGCTGTGGGGTAGGTGGATGACCCTTTCTGAAGTTCTCAAGGAGGAGATAATTGATTTTAGTCACTCCGGGGCGTAATTGCTGGAGTGTGTTATCGAGAGGGGGAAAAAAACCAACCCAGAAAGGTACTATAAAGGGGAAAAAGGGCCATTTAAAACTATGCTTTTGTGTTTATATTTCTGTCTGTTTTAATGGCAATTATTCTTGCCTTCTGACAGTATCCTCTTCTGTACACTTCCCACCCCACCCCTGTGCTGTATTATTCGATGTCTTCCACCACCTCTGTCCCTCCTGCTCCTCTCTGGCTCCAGCTGCCTCAGGGTCACCTTTCCAGGGACTGGGACCTCGTGGGGCTGTTTCCTGCAGCAAGAGGCTTTCAGTCAGCCCAGGGAGCTCCAAACACCCCACAAACTGCAGCCATGTAAGGGCAAAAACCTTTTCTCTCACATAAGGTACCAGGTTAGTTAGGCTTTGCAGGTTAAAATGGTGTACCTATAAACCATCTGTTTCTGTCAAATTTATCAATGTATTCAGGTTTGAGTTTCTTCTTTAATTTGCTGTTCATCAGAGGCAATTTACAGGATAAAAGAGTAAGTGCTGCTATATGACTAACAACAAAATACATTCTAGGGGAAGAAGCACTGCTGGAATATGAGACAAGATGGTCTAGAACTGAGAGGTCTCAGGGGATGTATTTTGCTGTTGCTTTTTCCTTCTGAAACTATACAAAGATGTATTTTTTTTTCCTACTGTTTGGCAATCTCTGCCCTAAGGTACCAGGATTTTAAATGCTCAGCTGGGTAGTGGTTTGTCTGGGTGGATGGGCCCTCTGCAAACCTGAGAGTCTGGTAGATGTTGGTTTCAGGATCAGAACCATCTGGAGTGCCATGAAAAGAAATCTGCCATTGCATCCAACCAGTGTATCCAGCTTTTCTTGCAAAAGCACTATGGGATTTTTTTTTTTTTTGAGCCAGTCTATAAGCCACTTGAGAGAATACTAAGTAAATATGTACAGTTGGATCAGGCAGGCTTTGTACTAAAGAGGGAATTTATTAGAAAGTATTCAGAGAATAATAAACATCACTGAGAATTCCTGGGCTCCTGCCCATGGATTTATGAGTTTATGCTTTAGCTGGATAAATCTCTGTGCCTTAGTTTTCCCATTAGGATGCAGTGTCATCCCCAGCCTTCTTTCCCTACTCTTATCATGGAAGTGAATAATGACATAAACACTGTTCCTTCCCTCATGTGTCATTTCATGGGTTTGACTCCTGTTGGAAGTGGTGCTGATTGCTAAGTGGCTGCTGCCATCAGGGTGGAGATTTCAGGAGATCCTTGCAGGCTTTGGGATCTCTGTGAGGAGATTTTCCCCATGCAGTAACTATTCTGCCTGGGTTTGTTTCCCTGAGCTGTAGGTTCCTGTGGTTGCCTTTGAGCACCTGCAGCTCTGAGAGCAGAGGAGACACAATTTCAATGCAGGCATGTAAAAAAGAATGAGTCTGAAAGCACTGGCACTGTTTGAATGCCATCAGAGAAACCAAAGCCTTTTCTTCAGCTTCGGGAATTACCCTGGTTTTAAATGCTGGTTCTGGCACCTTGGTTGGAAAAGTCACTGATTTTTGACATGACTAATTGAGGTCTGCAGCTCTGACCCTGGCTACCTCCCAGGAGAGCTCCTCTCCACCAAGGCGTCCCTGCAGGAATGAGAAACCACCAACTCTTTTGTACCAAATACAAGCCTCTTTCAGGGGATGTTTTCCGAGGAAAAATGTCCTTTCTTCACCTGCCAAATACAGCTCAAGAGGTTGTTTGTGGCTTCCTGAGCAGCGACAGTTTGACGTATGGGGATGTGCCAGCCATGGGAAAGTAAGAGCTGTCCTAGAGTATCTCATTAGGTGAGGCTTAGAGGGAGATTAAAAAAAAAAAAAAGCATTATGGGAGGCTTGGGTTTGCTTCGTTTTCCTTTTTAAAGTCAAGATGAAGTTAAGTGGAGATAGGAACTCTTCTCCCTGCTTCCCGCTAAGCAGAAGAGTTTGTCAGTGTCTGAGCCCACCAGACTTCACACCGTGCCTGTGGTGATGAAAAGTCAGGGATGAGTTCTCTGCCCTTTTCACCGGTTCAGGTAAAGCCTCCCAAGGTGCAAAGTCACCAGGGTCCAAGCCAGAAACACGTGATGTGGCTCTAGGCATGAGATCTGTGGCATCTGGGAGATTCTCCTTCCAGCATGGTCTGTCTGCTTCTTCCCTTCCTCCCTCTCCAGCAAGAAACTGCCTTAAAAGCTGCTGCATTTCCGAGGTTGTTTAGCTGAAACAAACCTCTGCTCTCTCTGCCAGGCCACCATGATGGTAAAAGGAGCAGTGTGTGATTCAGGGAGTGGTGCTGAAGGAGGCTTTCCTCTTGTTTTCTTCTCAAGGAGGTCCAGGTTGAACCCACTTATCTCCTTTCCTGTGGATTATCAGGAACTTGATTGTGTGCTCCTGGGCCCTGTCTCTTGGGCTTCGTCTGCTTTCCCTAAAATCTAGCAGGCTTTTGAAAGCTGTGAGGCATTGATGACAAGGCACAGGAGCCGTGTTTGGGTTTTGATGGGAAAGATACAAGCATCAGGATAGTTTTTATATTTGGGTTACTTCTGAAGCTGAGAGCATTGAAGAGTTTTCATTTATGCTTTCAGAAGTTACTTCCAGAAAGAACAATGTAGGTCTTTGTGTGTCTATGTATCAATTCCCTTAGTGTGTTTCTACTCATATTTCATCAATAAAAGAAACATATTCTAATAATGCTTTTCTAGTGGCATTAAATAATGCATTCTCTTCTGAACAAGTTGAAATTCATCCATAAATTTTAAGTAGGGTCTTTGTTGCTCAGGGTTGGCTTGAATATTTCAATCTCTGTCCAGTGCTGTAAAATGTAACAAGCATTTTGAAAGAGTAGTTTGGGGCTATTTTTTGGTTCAGTGTGGATGGGGTTTTTTAGTACCTCTAATTTAAAGAATCAAATTGATACTGCTTGCATTTCCAAAGCAGAAACATAGTTTTGATGGATGGCATGCTTTGATAGGAAGAGATTAAGGTATCAAATGCTCTCTTTAATGATGTACTGAGATGCAGTTTGCAGATATTCCTTATAATTTAGGATTGATAAAAGTCTTTCTAGGTTTATAGTACATTCTTATAGTCTCATTTCCCATTATCTTGTTTTGGTAGAGGGACTATAACTTATTAAATGAGGAGCTGGAGTTTAATTTATTATGGGTAAATCTCCTAAAATCTACTTTCATGTACAGATGGGCTGCAGCACTTTTAAGTGACTGTTGGGCAGAATGATCTATTTATTTTTGTTACTGGTTGATAGAGAAGAATTTTTCCCCAGGGATGTAGTACTGCACAACTGACCTATTGCATTAAATAAATTCTCTGCTTTCCTTTGGAGTAAGCAAACCAGTCTATTCCCAGAGCAATTACGGATGTGTGCCCCTTCCCCTTGCTGTGATTCATACCACATTGGTACAAAGTCTGTAAATAAACAGAGCTGAATTCTTACCTGTTTTACATGGGAACGGTGCATGTTGGGCTGGCTGGGGGTGATATGATCCTTTTGAACAGCGCCTGAGAATTGCCTTGACACGTTGGCCTCGTGGAAAAGGTTTGGGGATGAGCGTTGGGGGCTGGAGAGGTGGTCCCAGCCTTGAGGGATTGTGGAAAAAAAATCAGGCAATAATCATGGCATGATGGCTTTGAGGAAGAGACAAGGACCATATCAGTCAGTGTGGAGCTGTCATCACTGGGAAGCTGAGGACAGAAATAAAACATCAACTCCATCTCGATGCCAGTGCTGAGCTGTCGTACCATGGTGGCATGGGAATGGGTGAAAACAGAGCAGGATTCACTCCGTAGCTGAGATGATTAAAGAAGCTCTAACGCTAATTCTCAGCCCTGTTCCAGATTTCCTTTCTAGATTTTACAAACTGCTGTGTGCGGGGAAAGCCCAGTTTATCTTGATATCATCTGAGTGCTTGTCATGAGCACAGATGTTGTTGACAGAAACTCCCTAAGAATTGGCACCGGATCTGCTGCTTTGCCTCTTTGTTGTGCCTCCATTCCCCTCAGGAGCAGACTCGGGGCCGAGAGGAGCAGTCTGTCCTTCTGTCTCCAGCACACCTGACCCATCTGCTGGCATATTCCTTTAGAGAAGGTTTTCCCCAAACACAGTTTTGTTCTCATCGCTGGAATTTTCCTTTGTTTTAATTCCCTTTGACTTCCCACCTTCTGAGAAGTATTTAAAGCAAAGGATTATGCAATAGAGACATGAACAACCTAAGCCCTGTTCCCAACATGTTTTAATGAAGAACAGAAAATGAGAAGGAAGTAAGGCTACTGCCAAACCCTAATGTATGACATAAGTTTCAGAGAACATCACAAACTCATACATGTAGTCTGAGTCCTTGCACTCAGGCTTAGGGCTTTACGGGAAATTCTACCTCTGCATCAGCGTTTTTAACACATGATGTCAGAGAGCAGTCTCAAATAGTCACGAAACTGTCCTCCTTTTGCTTCAGATGGTGACAAAATTACTCTTAAAGTGAGAGACTGTTAGACTTGGATCTGAAATTGGGTATAGTTATGTGTAATGTGCGTGTTCAGCCTATTAAGCTTTGCCTACGGTCACTGGGACTACATGTGGAAAAACTCTGGAAAAAAATATTATTTGCACCTTGGTTTTGATTACAAAAACCCACCCTCTTATAGCTTTAGGTCTTACTTATATTGCATAGTAGTTACACTTCATAACAACTTTATAATATACAAAATTGACTTGGCATAAGTACTTTGCTTATAAAAAGAGCACTTCAGCCTGCAAGTGCTGTTGTTCCTGAGCCTCAGGGATATTGCTTATTCCAAAACATGCAATGATTTGTCACTCCGTTTTAAACTTATGCACAAAAAGAAAATCCTTTCCTAAATGTGTTTTGATGTCTGTTCTGTGAAATGAAACTGTTGCTCCTTGTTACCAAAAGGGATTATTGGAAAATACTTTCATATGCGGAACCCTCTAATAGCTGGGATTTGAATGTAAATGTGAGGGAAATCCTCCACAAAAGGTTATGGTTATGAAGTCGGAGATCACAAAAAAGATACTGTGCATTTTTATCTGATGGATCACTGCTGTAGACAAATCCAAAGCCTTCAATGAAATGTAACACCATTAAGGTGGGGCTTTTGTTGTTGAAAAGGAGCCTTTGATTCCAAAATAGACACCCCCCTGTCCTGTGCCACACACACCAGTAGAAATCCCCTAAGAATCACAGAATCTATTTCCTGTATCAAAATCTGGTATTGTCAGAGTTCTTTAGTCTTCCTTCTGTGAGAAGACAAGACCCACATCTTTGGAGTACTGGAAGGACATGGAGTCATTTGTAGTGATTATTTTCAAAATGAATTCTTCATTGTTTTTGTAGTAAAAGATGACAGCTTGAAAGAAACTTGTGCCTTGTCCAGGGGTAGCTGGATCTTTCTCAGTTACGTGTACAACCTCGAGTTTTCTGCAATTACTAGAAGCAGATAATAGGGAATAAATTAAGTCCATTCTTTATGCTTCTAACCTTTCATTAGCAGCAGCAGCATTTAATTAAGAATTGCAGAGCCTGACATAGTAACCCAAACTATAGGAAGATGTGCCTTGTCCTAAACAAATTAGTATATTTACCTATTTAAAACAGTTCTGGGAACTGTAGGCACAAAAAGAAATGTCTTGCTGAAGGCTACAGCATTGTAACCTTGAGCGAGTTGCTCCTGAAGGGCAGCAGTGAATAAACCTAAACCCTCCTGGGCATGGTCAGGTCATCTGCCCCATAGGTTAGGCTCATAAAATCTTAGAATATTCTGAGTTGGAAATGACCCATAAGGATCATGAAGTCCAGCTCCTGGCTTACCACAAGGTGACCCCAAAAATCATACCATGTGTCTGAGAGGGCTGTCCATAAGCTTCTTGAACTCTGTCAAGCGATTGCTTTTTGTTTCAGAACCCTCCCAATGGCTTTCTTTTCTTCTGTCTCTTTGGAGTTCTGGTTTTACTGACCTCTTCATATACATTTCTTTAAACTGATAACTGTACTGTCCTGAAACATTTCTGAACTGTGCAGGAATTGATTAAATCTGAGTGCTGGAATGGTGCCATTGACAGAAGAATGTGTGCTGCATGTGTCTGTTTTCATCAGTATAGAAAAAATAGTCATTAGTCATTGTTTTTTTTTTTTTCAATAAAGATTTTATTTTAAGAGATGTTGAATATCTCTTGGAGCTAAGGAGAGGATTGTTCTGAGTCAGCTGAAAAATAAGATCCTAAATACCAGTAGGAGATTTTTCTAATCAGATTTTCTGATCGTATGTGATTGTAGCATGCTAAAGTGGAGCTCTTTGAAACATAGGCTCTTTCTTGGATTATGGCAATTATAGAGCAGAGAAAGACTTAAGCTAGTGGAAAAATAAATTTATACTTGACAATTTACATACTGATGTCCAGAAACAATAAGATGTACTTGATGTGCAAATAAACAGATTCTCCCCTCTGATGAATTTGAGTGGCATAGCTCCAAGCACAATAGTTTTCCAACGAGAACATTTTCAGGAAAAAAAGCCTGGGTGTACTATTTGTTTTCCTTTTCATCCATAGTGAATTTACAATTTGGGGAATTACAAGGGTCTTTCTAGGAACTGTGCCAATAAATGGACCTTGGTGGGGGTGGTGTCTTTGGCAGCTCACCAGGGAATAATTCTGAATTAGTTTTGAAGGCCCTGTTTCTAAGGAGCCCAACAGAACAAGGTCAGGGTTGAAACGACCCAGTAAGGCAGGATACAAAAGACATTTTGTATCTGAAACGATGCTTATTTTAGCATTTTAATCTTTGTGTGGAGCTCTGCTGGCTGTGCCCAGGCACCTGTGTGAGCAAGATAGTGATTGTGTGGGCTGCTGGAAAAGTTGCAGCAGAAGTCCTTGGCGCAACTAATTTTAAGGAAAAAGTGGAAGTTCATATGGTATTGTTGAAAGATTGTTGGGGAGCACTAAATTTTTTGTGGCTTGAATGTCTTGGATATAATATTCTGATTTAAAGAAGAAATTGTCTGTCTGAAGAATTAATCAACAGGAAAGGTTGGTTGGTGTAAAGAGTGATTTTGTCTTCTCTGGCCATGTAACTCAAGGAGCCCTGGAGTGGGCTTTTGGGTCTCACTAGGAAGAGCTAATAGTGGGAAACCACTTGAGCTTTGAGTTCTCTATCACTGGGGGTTGCTGGAGGTGGTTTTTTCCCCCCACTTTCCATGAAAGGGAAGGAAGGCATAACATAGGCTGTAGCTTTGAATTTGTGGCTGAAGAATTGAGTTCCATTTTTATCAGTGAGTTGAAAATGTTTTCAATTTGCTACCATTCTCCGATCTGAGTAGATCTGCATTATATTGCAAAATATTTCTCTTTCATATGCATATGCGGCTTTTTTAATATATAGAGTGGATGCAATTTTTCTGTGTAGGTGTGTGCAGATGACTTGCATCCTTATATTAAAAATATTAACACGTTTCCAGAAACTAAAAACACTATTTTCCTGATTTTTTTGCTGCTTATTTAGTGGAAAAGAGGTGAGAAAGGTGGAGTAGAGGAGTGCTGGGCACAGCCCCAGCTCCACATGCTCAATCCTGAGAGGAAACTCCACTGTCCTCGTGACCCTCCAGCAGCTGGGGATGCTCCGTGCACATCCTGGGGCTGTGGATCCGATTGCGTGATCCCAGCCCGCGTTTCATGTTTGGGATGACTGTAAATTCTGCAATGTGACAACTGTTGTTTTTTTTTTTTTAAAAAGCACAACATCTTCCATGGAATACTGTGCTGCTTAAATGCTGAAGTCATTTTGATTTACTGCATAATGAAGTTATACGTGGCTTTGAAATGCTGTGTGCGTAGTTTACCAAGAGGTCCTTCCAGGCTTTTTTTAATCTCCCCACAAAGTATCACGACCGTGGAATGGCTTGCGTTTGGTCTGTGGTTTTGCAAACAGGCTCTGAGTCCGGGGTTTGAAAGACAACAACAACGAAAGCCTCAGAACTCCGAAACACATCCCGAGCTCTATTTTAGGATCCGGCGGTACAAAGGAGCGGGGGGAAGCAGGAGCCAAGGTCTGCTCTTGGTTACCCTGCTGGAGTAGGGAGCTTTTTCAAGCTGTCATCCAACCCAAGCGTCTCACAGCAGCACTACCAGCACAAGTAGCGTCTGCAGCTCTGCGTGGTGAAATGGGCTGGGACCAGACTTGGTTACTGAAAATAGCACGTGGAAATGGCTCTGCTGAGCCTGGGCCAGGTCCTGGTCGGGTACCAGTGGCGCTGTCACCCAAGGAAATGCTTCTTGTCTTGCACGCTGCAGCAATTGCAGCAGCCCTTTTACCACATGGAGTAACCAAGGCTGGATGTGGCCAAATGTTTGTTTTCTAGACTAAAAACATCTGAGAACCTCCAGCCTGCTGCTGTGGAAAAAAGGACAAGGGTACATGTTTTGCAACATAGCAAGAGGGGCTTGTTGGGGTGTGCTCTTGGTCCAGTTCTGCTCTCACATGCGAGTGCTCAGTCCTGGGCTGATGCTCAGCTGTGCCAGTGTGACTGAGGTTCTTGCACTTGGTTTGTCCAGGGGAGGACATTTCAGAAGCAGCATCTGGTTTTCAGCTGAATTTTACTTGGGTTTTCAAGCAGACAAAGGCACGGGGAAGCTCAGCACAATCTGCCCTGGACTATGTGGTGAATCAATGGCTTATTTTCATTATCAGATAATCATAGGCCCTTCTAGGTTGTGGTCCCAGTAGTCATTGCTAGAGCTGTATCAACTTTGTTAAAATACATAAATGTCCTTCACCATAATAAGTCAATAATTCCCATATTGTCTGGAAATGCAGAGAGTGGAATCCAGCTAATTTCAAGGTTGTTGGAGTATTGCATTTATAATTACTAAATTTAATCTCCTTAAAGCACAATGCATTTGTGTTTCATGTGGCATGTGAAATATTGCCTGGACTGTGAAACCCGATGACCCAAGGGATGAACTTTTCCTTACCTGCTGTACCTAAGGCAAGTTTATCTCAAACACCCTCTGAATGCAGAGCTGACTCCTGCATGGGGGATTTGGGAGCTGCTTTTTTTTTTTTCTTTAATTGATAAAAGCTTATTGTTAGCACTGGCGTATCCTGTGTTAAGAGGCACGCTTTTCGTGGTTTTCCTTTTGGAAATGTTCCCATGTTGACTGAAAGCACAGACACGCCGCAGTCTATTTGGACCTCTTCAGCTCACGGAGCAGGAGGCTGTGCCATGGTGCTGCCAGCTTTCTTTTGCAGCTCTGCAAAAAGGATACAGAGATCCCAGATATGGAAATAGAATCACAGAATGGTTTGGGTTGGAAGGGACCATAGAAATCATCCAGTTTCAATCCCCCCGTGCCGTGGGCAGGGACACCTTCTGCTAGACCATGTTCTCCAAGCTCCATCCAACCTGGCCTTGGGCACTTCCAGGGATGGGGCAGCCCCAGCTCCTCTGGACACTTTGTTCCGGGGACTCACCACCCTCACAGTAAAGAATCTCTTTCTAGTACCCCACCTAACCCTGCCCTCTCTGTTTGAAGCCCTTTCCTCTTGCCCTGTCGCTCCAGGCCCGTGTCCAAAGTCCCTCTCCATCTCTCTTGGAGTCTCTTTAGGCACTGGAAGGGTTTCTAAGATCTCCCTGCAGCCTTCTCTTCTCCAGCCCTTCTGAGCCCTCCATGACCTGCTCTGCTCTCTCTCTGACAGGTCCATGTCCTCTTCGTGTCGGTGGCCTCAGCTCTGGGTGCAGTGCTCCACACTTTGCTCCAGTGTGACACGGCAAAGAGGTGTCTGGGCCCTGTCACATCTCACAGGGAAGAGGAGTTCTCCCAGGGCAAGCTGTGGGTGTTTCCCCCCAGCTGGACTGGGACTCTCAACTTACCAAGTGGTGCCATTGTAGGTGGGGAAACATCTCTCAAGTCATGTCCAGAAATGGGGAGAAACCCAAGCAGTAGTGTTTTCAGGTGTTCTGCAGCACGGGGCAGTTTGGGGTCAGGCTGCAGGGATGTGCCTGTCTCTGGTGAGGGCTGTGGGTGCTGCTGCATGGCAAAGTCAGAGCTGAGCTGTGCTGTGCATTTTCCCCAACTCACAGAATTCAGACCAGCCACACATGGGTGTTTAGGTCGCTCTGCAGTTGGTTTATTGCTTTCACATGCTGCTTTCATTATACCTTACAGACCT